>JACEGR010011378.1:0-15114 GCA_014170235.1 Listronotus bonariensis | reverse complement strand
ACGCCCAACGTGGTTTTTAAAAGAAAAAGTTGATTTTTGAGTTTTCCAAAAAAACATAGTGGTTTTTTTCTTTGGTTTGTTTTTTAGGTTTTCATAGTTGAGTTGGAGTTCAGGACAATAATAGTGGCAACTTTCCTATAACTATTGACTTTTGCATTTGGTTATTTTTTTTATTTTTGCAATTTCCTTGAAATTTTATTTTTGTAATTGCGGTCCATTTTCTGTATTGATTTTGCGCCTGTCGGTCTATTTTTTTCTCTTTCTCGGTTAGCGGTTTGAAAGTGATTGCTTAGTGAGGTTAAGGGTTTGACAGTGATTGGTGGGTTATAGGGAATCACAAATCAGTCTTGGGTATTTTTTTGACGGTGTTTGTCGTTTGTGATTAGTTGGTTAATTAACTCATCATCATCATGTCACGCAAGATTCATGCCAATAGATTGGCTCAGGATGAGCTCACTTATGAACTCGCTATTCGGGGAATCGCACAGGGTAACTGCGATGAAATGAGGCATCAGTTAACATTGGCGATGCGGATGGAGAAGAACGGAGAGAGCGTTAAGTATCCAGAATATCCCTTCACTTTCGATGAAGATGCGGAGGCTGTAGAGAAGAAGATCAAAGAGCTAGTTACTGCTGTCGAAGCTTTTTCTGGTACAAAGAAGAGTGGTGATTACAAGAAATACCAGAGCAAGTTATCCCACATATTGAATAGACTAGACTACATGGATGCAGGATCCGATCGCGAGAAGCAGAAGATTAAATCAGAATTTATGGCCAGGACACTGACCTTACTAAGGAAATTGGATGATGTTTCAAGTGGAATCGAAGAAAGGCAGGCTATCCCTCCTGGATTAGCGATGTTAGAGTCAGTAGCCGGTGGATCTGGAACTGCACACATATCTTCAGATGATGATGGATCAGGTGATGAAGGAAGTTTTCATGCAGCTTTGCCCAGAGTTGTTAATTCTTCTATGGCAACAGGTACAACTACTCGTTCAGTTCACCCTAGCAAGTGGAACCTTAACTTTTCGGGAGACAAGAAAGGACTTTCCCTAAGCGCATTTTTGGAAAGATGTGAAGAACTTCGTGTAGCGAGACATGTCTCCAAGGACGTTTTATTGGAATGTGGTATTGACCTGTTCAGCGGTAAAGCCTATCAATTCTATTTAGCCTATCGAGGTGAAGTAACCACATGGGACGAGTTTATCGATCTTCTACGCGAGGAGTTCCAGCCGTGCGACTATAATGAAAAACTTTTTGAAGAAATCCGTCGTCGAACTCAAGGCGCAGGCGAGAGCATTGGTATCTACCTAGCAATTATGCAGGGTTATTTCAAAAGACTGACATGCCCTATTTCAGAAGAGGCGAAGCTTAAGATCTTGCTAAAGAATTTGGCTCCATTTTATCAGACTCAGTTAGCCCTGGTGGATATTTCATCTATTGGACAACTTAGGACGTTGGGTAGACGTCTCGAAGAACGACGTGAAGCGGTGGAGAGTTACGCACAACCATCAAGACGTGGAGTAGTTTTAGAACCTGATTTGGCATATGTGGAGGAAGAAGTTTCTACGATTGGACTGAGTGATTCCAGACGTGAAGTAAAGGAAGAAGAAATTATTTGCTTTAGGTGCAAGAAGCCTGGTCACCGTGCTATTGGATGTGCTTTGCCAAGACCCAAGTACTGTTTTAGATGCAAGAAGGAGGGTGTAACATCAAAGACATGCCCTAATTGTCGTTCGAAGTCGGGAAACGCCGAGCGGCGCTCCTAGACAATCGCCCTTGTGTAGAGAGCGCAGAAAACTTAATGATTCGACCGATCCTCGATTATGTGCTGGAGCATGCGCAGAATGATGAGCGGCCGTATCTTAGAGTAAATATTTTGGGCAAAGAAGTTCTTGGACTTCTGGATTCCGGGGCATCGCGAACTATTATCGGAGGTTCTGGCTGGCAATTGCTGAAAACTTTATCGTTGAAATTAAATACGAATGAGACTCCGTTATGCAAGGTGGCAAATGGAAATCGTTGTCAAAGCATTGGAGTATGTGAAGTTCCAATGAGAGTTCACATGCCAAAAGGAAAGAAAGAGATGACATATGACCTGACAACTCCGATCACAATTACGAACGGGATCTGGTTAAATGCCAGTGAGAAAAACACGCCATCTGTGAACGAAAATAAGAAATGATCAGCTGATGACAGGTTAGTCGGCCGTATAAACAAAAACGGACCTTTTAAAGCATTAATTAAACAAAGTACCATTTAAAATGTCCAATAAAAGGGAATCAATGGATAAAATATGAATGAACAACACGCCTGATATGCCCACAGTTTGCAAAAGTATAACCTGCAAGTATATACTTCTGTTTTAAGTTAGTTTTTCTCCCCAGTGCGTATTGAATTTTAGTCTGGAGTCCCCAAAATACGAGAACTAGAGGGCAAACCAAGTCTTTTCAGGTGTAGAAACAATAAAAGTTTGTATAGCCAAGCCACACGGCCTAAATTCACAGACAGACTAATCTTAAATAATGAGGTGTCGAGACAGGTATTCGAAAATTACCATGCATATACTTTGTAACCGAAGTAAGTACTAGTAAATCACATGTTACATTAATGGATTGAAAATTTAATGTAACAGTGTCATCTGTCAAACGTCAAATGTCACCTGTCACCTGTCATATGTCAAAAATCACGTGACCAAATTTGGGGATAAGAAAGTTCAAATAATAGTAGATAAGACTAATAAGTATGTAGTGTATAATGTTAAATAATTGTAAATTGTTCTGACGTAAAAAATAAGTTAATTAAATAAATAAAATGGGTAAGGTCAAATTGCGAATAAGAAAGTTCAAGTAATAGTAGATAAGACTAATAAGTATGTAGTGTATAATGTTAAATAATTGTAAATTGTTCTGACGTAAAATTAGTTTATTGAATAAATAAATAAAATGTGTTGTTATAATAATAATAATAATTAAAATAAAATATTTTTATGGTACTTATATAGATTTTATTTTAAATTATTTTTCAACAAAAGATAGTTAGGTAGGTAGGTAGGTAGGTAGGTAGGTAGGTAGGTAGATAGGTAGGTAGGTAGGTAAGTAGACAGGTATAGATATTTAAATAAAAGATTTAAATAAGTTTAATTTGTTTTATTTATATACCAATTATACAATAATAAAGCGAGTTTGTTTAACCAAGTGATCAGTACGTTAGAGATTGTATATATCGCTACGTAAAGAAATACCGTAATGAATTGTGGTCGTCCGTTAAATTATAAGGAAGAAAATGGGTTATGTTGGTTATGTTGTGCTGATGAAGAGTGGAAAGCTAGTGGCACTATAATAGTGGATGGAGAAATATGGCAAGTGTGTACACACCACACATTTTGTCCAACATGTCGAAGAGTTCGTACGAATTTTGTATTGGGCCCCTAACATATGGAGTTATATATGTATAAGATATAATGAAGAATGGGATCGACAGGAATTATTACAAAGGTTAAAGGATTCAAGACATAAATCACCATATCCAGAAGAGTTGTAATATATTTATTAAAAAGTCTTGTTCTAAATCTATAACAAAATCAATAAATAAAGTTCTTATTTTGAATCTGTTTTTTTCTTTTAGCTTCTTCAACTACCTTTTGTTCTTTTTCAAAAGAAATTAAATTAAACAGTATTCAGTGTCCTATTTTAATAATAATATTTTAGTTAAAAAAGAGTAAATAGGAAAGAAAATGTGAAATTAAGCTCTTATAGATAAAGCTGTAAAATTATATAAAAATTTAAGTTTTTTATTACAAACATATCAGTATAATTAAAAATGCCGATACCAGCAGGAGACAAATGTCCTAAATGTTTTGTCTACCTAGACGACATCGTTGTTTTTGCTAGCACCATTGAAGAGCATTCACAAAAACTGAGAAATGTTTTTGAGCGCTTGCGCAGTAACACACTTCTTCTTCAACCTGATAAATGCGAATTTATGCGTACGGAAGTCGCATACTTAGGTCATATTATCAGCGTAAAAGGCGTTTCTCTTAACCCTAACAAAATTACCGCTATTCAAAATTATCCTAAACCTGAAAGCCCTAAACAAATAAAACAATTCTTAGGTCTTATTGGATATTATCGTCGTTTTATCCAAGATTTTTCCAAATTTGCAAAACCTCTTACGTCACTTCTAAAGAAAGATACTCCTTTTATTTGGTCCGAAGAACAACAATCTTCTTTTGAACATTTTAAAAATATTTTATACAAATAAACCTTTATTACAGTACCCCGATTTTTCAAAGCCATTTATTCTAACTACAGATAGCTCTAATTACGCTGTAGGTGCCATTTTATCACAAGGTGAAGTCGGAAAAGACTTGCCTATTGCATATGCATCTTGAACCCTCAATAAAGCCGAGTGCAATTACTCAACAGTAGAGAAAGAACTTACTGCTATAATCTGGGCAGTACATCACTTTCGCCCCTATCTTTACGGTCGAAAATTTGTAATTTACACCGACCATCGCCCTCTTACCTGGCTTTTCAATTGTAAAGATCCTAGTAGCAGGTTAATCCGTTGGCGTTTAAAACTCGAGGAATACGAGTACGAAATTAGATATAAACCAGGCCGTATTAATTCTAATGTAGATGCCTTATCTCGTAACCCTGTACCCATAAATATTATCAAAACTTGTTTTCCTATAAATTTAGAAACATATGGTGACTTTATAAAATATCATTATACTAATCAAGATGTACCTCAAATAAAAATCTTAAAAGAAAATTTATTTGCTAAATTTCCAAATGCACTTTTTATCTCTAAAGATTTAGATGAAAATTCAATGTGCTATTCTAATCTGATTGCAAATCAAGATTTAAATAAAATTAATTCAGATATACTAAATCTCTATGACGTAGTTTCTCTTAAAAATAATACTAATCAAACTACTTTTCTAATATTTGGAAGCTTAAATCACTTTGACAAATTGACTTATAACGATTTATTTTATTCTTTGCAAAATTTAAGAGCCAAGCTCAAGGCTAATAAAATAAACCTTATTTATCTTAAAAACCCTATTGAGTATAATATTAATTTAAAACAAAATATGTTTGACGAAATGTTAACCTTTCTTTTTCTAAACATAACATAGAAATAATTTTAATTAATAAGCCTAGATTTTCTCCAAACACTAAAAGTGAGATAGCTCAAATTTTAAAAGAAAATCACGAATCCGCAATCGCAGGACATTCTGGTTTTCTGCGTACTTATCGTCGCATTAAAGAAAATTATAAGTGGAATAATATGAAATCTGACATAAGAAATTTTATACGTAACTGTCCGTCCTGTCAAGTCAATAAAAATTCCGGTGCACATCCTAAAGCCCCTATGGAAATTACCACTACAAGTGAACGACCCTTCCAACGTCTAGCCCTTGATGTAGTTGGACCTCTACCAATTACAGAAAAAGGCAACAGATTTATTATCACAATGCAGGATGACCTTACTAAATTTTCTTTTGCAACTCCAGTCCCTAATCATGAGTCTAAAACTATTGCCGAAACACTTCTAAATTTTATTTGTCAATTTGGCATTCCAGAAACTATTCTTTCTGATCAAGGCTCCGATTTTACGTCCAATACAATAAAAGACCTAAATAGACTTTTTAAAATTCGTCATATACTATCAAGCCCTTATCATTACGAGGAATCTTGGGTGACGCCTATTTTAGGGTACTGCGCATGCGCGTCATATTTAGGAATCTTGCGCAACGCGTTATTTAGGGCGTGGTCAATCTGTCAAACGTCATCTGTCATCTGTCAAATGTCATCTGTCACCTGTCATATGTCAAAATCTCTGACGTCATTTAAAATTTAGGAATCTTGCGCAACGCGTTATTTAGGGCGTGGTCAATCTGTCAACGTCATCTGTCATCTGTCAAATGTCATCTGTCACCTGTCATATGTCAAAATCTCTGACGTCATTTAAAATTTAGAAATCTTGCGCAACGCGTTATTTAGGGCGTGGTCAATCTGTCAAAACGTCATCTGTCAAATGTCATCTGTCACCTGTCATATGTCAAAATCTCTGACGTCATTTTAAAATTTAGCGAACTCCATATTTAGGGCGTGGTCAATCTGTCGTCTGTCATCTGTCAGGTATCGTGGCCAATCTAGTAAAATGTCACCTGTCATATGTCAAGAACCACGTGTTATTTAGAGATAATGGCCGTACGCATGCGCTAAGAATATGCATTGACGCGAAATAGACGCCTTGAAATGACATAACCTACATTTATACGAATAAGACCTCACAGCCCCGCGTTTAGGGCTCAGGGCTTTACGTCTAAGGCTCCGGGGCCCCGCGCTTTAGCCGAGGGCCCCCATGGTCGTTGACATAACCTTACATTTTACCAGCACGTGACTTATTTAAAAAAATGGCGCACTTACGTCATTAGGTGGTCAACATAACCTCAAACTTATATGAATCTTTACGCATGCGTCAACATAGACATAAGATGATGACGGATGACATAACCTTAAATTTAACTAGCACGTGGCTTATTAAAAATGGCAAGCTTCCTACACTAACGTCATTAGGTAGAATTTATAATCTCAAACCTATCTTATGGTCTTACGCATGACATAACCTAGAAATATTTTAAGATTGATTAACATAACCTCAAAATTTAAACGCACGTGGTTTATTAAACATGACGACGACAAAATGGTGAAGGTAAAATAATAATAAAAATATAAGAGAAATATATATATCAGTTAATAATAATATACGAAAAATAGGTCTTTAACGCATGATTAACATAACCTCAAAATTTTACACGCACGTGGTTTATAAAAACATTGCGACAAAATGGTGAAGGTAAAAATAATAATAATAATACACGAAAAACAGGTCTTTTAACGCTTTAGGGTGTATATATATAACCGAATAGACACTTTCAAACTGTATAAAGCCGTTTCTCAGCTAAAAGCTACCTGGTTTGCAAGCAGGGATTATCACTTCGCTCCGCAGCTCTAAAATCCTTAATAAGGACGTTCGAAGGCCTACAACAGTTGAGAAAATACACCCTATAGTGGGGAAACGCATGCGCAATAACAATGACGTCGACAGTGTCATAATCTAGTGCAGTCACGCAGTTTAAGGTTATGTAGACATGTGGTTTATATTAGGAAAATATCGATAAAATGGTGAAGGTAAAATAATTTAAAAAATGATAAAAAGGATATTAATGTAGATAATAGGTGTTAAAAATATATACGCTCTAACGCAAACACTAACAATACAGAGTAAGCTAATAAACATATACAAAAACAAGGGTAATCAGTAAAAATATACGGTGTGAATGACAGCTGTCAAATGCTAGCTGTTAAAAACATGTATTCTAAGAATTAAGGTTATCCATTTTAATTAACATCGATGGAAAATTTAATGGTGGGGGAACGTCTTTAAATATGCCTGCTAATAATATTTTTTTGAATAATTTTTAAAAGTGTGTGTGTAAAGTGGAAACATGCCTCTATACTACAATCACCAGGGTAAGTTTTTATTTTTATTTTAAATTTGCGTAGAACATGTTTTTTATTTCTTTAGAATTGCTTTACATCACAAATTTTGTGATGGATATGCTGGAAGAACTTTATCCGGGGGTCAACGTAAGTTTTGATTATAAAATATATTAAAATATTTTAAAAAAATAATTTTTAGTATTCGGTCGTGGTAACTGATCACCCCCAGGGGATGAAGAAGAAGAAGAACAATGTATTTGGGTGGGGGTCCCGCCGGCGATGGATTTCGCCATAAAAGTATTTGTTAATCACGCTTCCCTACTTGCTACGGCATTTTTGCCGTAGCAAGTATAAATAAAAAATTAATATAATATTATAAAAATACCGAGGGAACGCTAAATCAATATCAATACCATAACGACATATTATCGAGCATGCGCAACATGGTAAAACTAATGGTGGGGGATTAATTTTATTAAAAAATTTAGTTAACATAAAATTAGTGGTTTTTTGAACATGGCCGGCTATACAACAAATGGTAAGCTGCTAATTTTTTTATTTTTTTTTAACACCGCGTGTATTATTTTAGATCAACGATTAGCAATAAAAATGTTTATTGAGGATGAATTATTGGTAGACTATCCGGCCGATGTATCTTTAACTGTAAGTTAATTTTTAAAAAAATTTTTCAAATTTTAACATCATATTTTCAGTACACTATTATGATATCAGATCTGCCTATGCCGGAGGAGATAAATGATGAGGCCTTTTATTGTGGAGTAATCCCAGAACCAGATATTTTTTTCCCGGTTATAGCCTTCATTAATCACGAATTAAAAATAGTTAATTATAAGTTTTCACAAAGCCGTTTTTATCTGCGTAATCTGTTTTAAAAAATGAACGCCTTTTTTATATTTATTATTGAATTAGGGTGCCGATGACTTTCCATATATTTGATTTTATGCCTTTCGGGCTATTTGGCCTATAAATGAATGCTTTTACCTGCAATTTTTTTATTTTAGTGTTAATGTAGCTTAAATAATTTTTAAAATTGATATACGCGAGGTCTTTTTTTTATTTTTCATGTGATAAATGTAAATAATTTTTAAAAAATTGGTATACGCGCGGTCTTTTTTATTTTATTTTAGGCGATAATTGGTATTTTTAACATCCCGTCTGTGATGGTGTTTTTTTATCTGTTGTAATCTGTTTTAAAAATATTGAACGCCTTTTTATATTTATTATTATTGAATTAGGGGTAGATGACTTTCCATATATTTGATTTTATGCTTTTCGGTCTATTTGGCCTATAAATTACTGTTTTTACCTGCAATTTTTTTATTTTGGTGTTAATGTAGCTTAAATAATTTTTAAAATTTAACATACATGCGGTTTATTTTTTCTTGTTTTTTTGGTGTAGGTATCATGCGTGTTTGCAAATAACTCTGTTTTTAAATTCCCAATGTATTTTTCTACTATTTGTTATGCGGTATAAATTTTTTTTGTTGCATTCGTGGTATTTAGAGAACCAATTTTTGGGGTGTTAGTTATTTTTTAAAATTTTTGTTTATAATAATGGAAATTTTTCCGGCGGATGTAGATATACATATTGATAAGATTGTGGTATAAATGTTGTTTTTGCAATATTGCTATCATTTTTAGCATATATATTATTTATTAAAAATACCAAAGCTGGTTTTTATGACTAATTTATTTCAGCCGTCTGGATGACTTTGCAATATAACAGCGGTTGTTTATGCAAAAGATATGCACTCGAATTACAATGGCGCTTTGTTATCTATGCGAAATTATGCAGCGTTGTCGCTTCGGTTTGATTTGATTATCAGCAGGTGTTCAACTAAATTCTGTGTTAGCTCCGGCAACTATGCGCTAATGATTCATTGTTATGCTAATGCCTTGGTCCCAATTATACCCCGTTTGCCATTAAATTTTCATATCTTCCAATAGCCTAGTGGTATATGGCGTTGGATTCTCACGCATGTGGCCGGGTGTCATGGGTTCGACTCCCAGCTCCGCGGACTTTTTTAATTTATAGGTGATGACGTCATCGATGGTTACTACCCCTATCTAGCACGTGGTGACTTAGGGCATAAAAATTCTAATTTTGCGTTAGGGGTTGGGATGGCACATAAAAATGCAGATCGGACCTTAAATTTTCCCCATGTATTTCTTATGGGAAAACTACCCTTATTATGTTCGTAACGGTATAGCATATCTTAAATTAATTACGCCTGATTCATTTTGATGAATTTTTTGGGTAATTCATTTTTCATAAAAACACCACGAAAATTTGGTATTTTTAATTTACGAGCAAACATTTCAATTTCAAAATTTGATAGAGCATGTAGAGGTAAAGTTTTTAAAATTTTTTTTTTTCAATGAACCTGAATCAGATAAATTTAGAAATAGACCTAAACCTGTTTTATATGGTTTTAAATAGAGTCCTTTTCCCATTGTTATTGTTTCCATAGTTTTATTATGACGTTTATTTTCTTCCAATTGTTTATTTGCTGCCCTTGCATTATTTACAGCCTGAGCTATAGCAGCTGCACCTCCGCTTAAAGTTCCTAGAGCACTTAAACCTGCAAATATTGGTATTAACGGTAAAATACCACCAGTTTTTGGAATTTTAATTACTCTAGGCGATTTTATTTTTTTCTTGTTATTTTTTACAGTCTGAATGGCTAATTTAAGAGCACTACGCAAATTTTGAGGTTTCTTTTTAAAATAACATTTTTAATATTCTTTGTTACTGATTGAAAACTTATTGATTTATTTTTAGTTTTTTGTTTTCGAATATTTCTTTTTTTCACTTGTCTATGTTTCCTTTTTTAATATTTTTCTTTCTCTTAGATATTGTTGATGTTCTTACCATTATGCTAGATTTTTTAAAACTAACTTCTTTATAAAATTAATGCTTATATTTATACAGAAAAAAATTATTATACAGAAAAAATTATTGTTTAACTTTTTAAAATAACTATGATCTGAAAAATCAACAGCATTATCAATATCATGATCTTCATTATAATCAGCAAACTTTCTCTTTTTTAAGTCACTACTACTACTATTAGTGGTGTTTAATTTTATTTTTTTATTTTTGTGATCATAATTATCTACAGCATTATCATCATTATCTATCAATATTTTTCTCTTTTTATTTTGATAACCTACAGATGATGATGGCAGTGGTGACATCATAACATTATCACTAGATTTAGATAGGTCAATTTCAAGATTTTTTTCATATTTTTTCGTAACAATTTTTCTTTAATTTGTTTCTCATGATAATTATCAATAGGAGATGATGATTTGTTTTTATTTTTTAAAGGTACATTTTTTTTTAATTTTTTCCTTTTTTCTAAAACAGTTTCTATAGAAGTAGTTGTAGTAGTAGGTTTAAAATTTTTTAATAATTCTTGCATTTGTTTCAAATAACTTTGCATACTTTTAACACTTTTTTCCATTATATTTACTGTTTGTATATTAGAAGACATATGTTTTTTTTCACTGTTTTTTCGACGACTCCTGCTTACTGACTGACTTTTTAATATGGATGTATTCTGATTTTTTTCTTGAAATTTACCACTACCACCCATACCAAATTTAAGTTTACCATGCATTGCCGTAGAAATACCTAAAGCTGCAAGTTTTTCACTTAGTGAAGCATCTGACGCTCTAATTCGTGTTAGAGCATTTCGCAGTAATATTTCATCTGCTTTATGACGGTCGGGTAATTCTTTACTTTTCGAATAGGCTATGTCGTGTTCTTTACATGCTTCGTCCAATGGATTTATACCTCTGTCGCCACGATCAAGACGTTTTTGTAATTTTGTTCCGGGACCACAAAAATTATATCCCGGTAAATGTAATTCAAATGGTAATTTATTTATTAATGAATTTAATAATCCTTCCCCTTTAATTTTTCTATCGCTCAAATAATATCTCATTTTTTTTCTCTTAAAGATAGAACACTCTAAAATTTACTGAATATATAAGAGAGCTTACTTTCTTTTTATACTTTATTTTTATACAAATATTAATATGAAGCGGATTGTGAAGCAAAAACTACACTTACTGTAGATAATCATGATATACAAACAGATAGAAAAAAAATTATAAACATAGTATTTTATTTCCTGAGACCATAAGATGTATTATAACTGGACCATCAAATTGTGGAAAAACCAATTCTATGTTAAGTCTTATTGAACATCCTAATGGATTAAAATTCGAAAATGTTTATTTATATTCTAAGTCATTACAACAACCCAAATATAAATATTTACAAGAATTACTACGACCAATAAAGGGAATCGGTTACTATGCGTTTAATAACAGTGAAAATATAATATCTCCCGCAAAAGCAAAACCTAATTCGTTATTTATTTTCGATGACGTTGCATGTGATAAACAAAATATTATGCGAGACTATTTTAGTATGGGACGTCATAATAATATAGATTGTTTCTATCTTTGTCAAACTTATTCAAAAATTCCTAAACAATTAATTCGTGACAATGCAAACATATTAATTTGTTTTAAACAGGATGATTTAAATTTACGTCTGATATGTCATTTGAAACATTTAAAAATATATGTGCCTATTGTTGGAAGTCACCTTATGGTTTTCTAACAATTTGTAAAGATAATGCTCTTAATAATGGTCGATATAGACATGGTTTCGATAAATATATATATGTCTGATAATAAAAATAATCTTTAGTTTAATTTTATTATCCTTTAAAATAAGACTTACTATTGTGTGTATTTATATACAAGTATGAATGAAACCAAAAAACAAAACAAAACAACCACTGAACAAGTTAAAAAAATTAATTGCTAAAAGGAAAGAAATAAAAAATAAATTATCGATTCTCAAACATGGTTATAGGGCACAAGAAGATATATTTAAACCAATTACAAAACATTTACAATCTATTGAAACTAATTTAAAACCTGTTATAAAACAAAATACAAACTCTCAATATAAAAATCAATTAAAAAAGAAAAATATCAACCAACAATTAAAACTAATGAATCAGGTATTAGTTTTTTAAAAAATGAAATTAGCGATGATGATTTTTCCGATGAAGAAAAATCAATTAATCAAAATAAAGAAAATCAATCTATGATGTCATCTGAATTTGTTCCAATAAGTTCGACTCCTTTAACAGAATTTTCCTCGCAAAAAAAAATAGTAAAATCTACACCAAGAATAACAAAACAATTAAAACGAAAATTAAATTTTTCCACTGATATTAGTAAAAAACCATATAATTTAAGAAAATTATTAGTAGAAAAAATTGATAAAGACACTAAAGCGGATGAAATCACTAAACAGAAAAAATTTGAAAAAGAATTAAATAAATCAATTAAAGAAAAGTCATTATCTGATTATTATGAACAATTTCACCCATTACCTTTAAGATATATAAAAAAACTTATAAATGATCCTAATGTCAATAAAATAAACGATAAATTTCGCGTTAAATATGATGAATCAAGCAGTAATGAATTTTCTATCGGTAATAAAAATATTAATTTTGACGGACCCGACATTGTAATCGGTCGTAAACTATTTAAAGGTACAAAAGGGTTATATGGACTACTATTTAATCAAAATCCACCCACTGTTTATACACAAGAAGACATTAAAAATTATATTCAAATTTTAAAAAACACTAATGCCATTAAAAATATTAAAACAAGCTCAAATAAAAAATTTAAATTAATTGAAAAAACATATCAACATACAATTGACAGCGATAATGATAATAGCGACAATAATAGTAGTCGATCAAGCGAAACATCACTAATAACTCAAGGTCAGGGAATGCAAATGAAATTGAATAATAAAAAAGTTGATTTTGTTTATTGGAACGATCCTAACGAACTAGTCGAACGACTTAAATTATTAATTGCATCAGAATCAGCTGGTAATACTAGTCATCGTAATGAAATAAATTCAATTATTGAAGAATTACGTGAGGCAAATATTATTTTTAAAAAATTCCTATGAATAATAGTAATTATGCAAAATACCAAATGTAAACATTCCGTCACGTTCGATGAATCAAAAAATAAAGTTTATTTTTTATATACTTGGAATTATGCTAATAGAAATGCTAGAAATGGAAAGGAATATATTACAATGTCTATAGATAGACATCGTTTTAATAATAGAATTAAATTAGTAGAAAATAAACTTAATAATATTTTAGCTATAGAACATAGACTAAAAATATATGAAGAAAGATTTAAATAAAAAAAATTTGTATAAAAAATGTTTTTCTTAAATTTATATTTAGTTTGTCTTAGTTATTCAAGCAATTAATTTTATACAACATGTCGGTGTATATCACTGATGTAAAAAAACAAATTGTAGAAGAGTTACATAAACCAGCTAGGGTTAATTTTAAACGTAGACGGGTAATTATCAAATCCATTCTTGACTTGATGCAAGCTGATTTAGTTGATATGAAAGAATTTGAACGTGATAATAATGGATATAAATATATTCTTATTGTTATAAATTGTTTTACTAAGTTCGTATGGGCTTATCCGTTAAAATCAAAAACAGCCAAAGAAGTAGCAAGCTGCTTGGAACGTGTATTTAAAATACAAAAACCAATTCACCTAGCTACAGATGCAGGAGGAGAATTTACCGGAAAAGAAGTACAAAATTTATTTAAAAAATATAAAATTAAACATTACATTACATATAGCGAAAAAAAAGCATCAATTGTCGAACGAGTTAATAGAACAATAAAAAATATGATGTGGAAAGAATTTAGCATTCAAGGATCATATAAGTGGTATAATATATTACAAAAAATTATAGATACTTATAATAATAAAAAACATAGAACTATAGGTTTAAAACCTAATGAAGTAACTAAAAAACATGAAAAACATTTACTTAACACCGTATATAGTAAAATTAAAATGACTTCCAAACCAAAATATAATGTGGGTGATCATGTACGTATTTCAAAGTTTCGCGGAGTTTTCGATAAACAATATAAACCTAACTGGTCCAATGAAATATTTATTATTAAAAAGTTCAACTTACCGATCCTGTTACCTATTTACTAAAAGATGTTAACAATCAAGATATTAAAGGCGGATTCTATGAATTACAATTACAAAAAGTTAAATATCCCGATGTATATTTAGTAGAAAAAGTACTTAAACGTAAGGGTAATAAAGTATTTGTTAAATGGTTAGGATTTAATGAATCACATAATTCTTGGATTGATAAAAATAACATTGAATAATAAAAGCAAATATTTAAAAAATGTTTTTTATTTATTTATCTTAAATTTACAAAGTTTATTTAAATTAAATAAAAATACAAAAAAATAAAAATATATTTAACTAGCTATCAATAGAATCAAATCTTTCTTGTCTTTCAATGCATGATTTCATTTTATCCAAAAAGTCTTTATCCACAATTTGATATTTTATAATCATCATCCAGTTAACTTCATCCTTATGCTTTTGAATAAACTCTGGTGATAATTTTTGATATTTACTTATATAATCCCAATTTACCCATGTTCTAAATTCTTCA
>JACEGR010011377.1:0-15115 GCA_014170235.1 Listronotus bonariensis | reverse complement strand
TCAAATTAAATTTTGGTAGGTATGTTAAGGAATTTAAAAAAGTTGAAGGGTGAGCTACCAGCTAGGGATAGCATGTATTTATCAAAAATTAAACTATTAAATACTGGATTGAGTTGTCCGTTACTTTGTGATAGTCCATTTTAAATTAAAATGAGACAAATTACTTTGTTTTCTATCACTATATTTATCAACATTGTGACTGCAGTTTCGAAGCTTTGCTACATTTTCAAACTGAATATTCTAAACTACTTGAAACTTGTATATATATACACGTACAATTGGTTAACACATTTTTAATAATAGTGCCTATCCTAAATTTTAAAAAACTGTAAATAGTGGGCTGCTCCTCAGGTCGGTCTGGTCATTCAGTAAATTTATTGAGGGTTTTTATTGGCTTTGTAAATTTCAATAGACTCTAAAATGTTAAGTTTTTACTTTTCGGTGCGGTATATAAAATTTTAAGATTATCGACACTTGGGAATGAATGACCAGATGTTATAAAGTGGTTGGCAAAGTTTGAATTATTTTTATTTAGTACATATGACGATTTGTGTTCCTTAAACCTAAGGTTTTAGGTTTAAGGAACACAAATCGTCATATGTACTAAATAAAAATAATTCAAACTTTGCCAACCACTTTATAACATCTGGTCATTCATTCCCAAGTGTCGATAATCTTAAAATTTTATATACCGCACCGAAAAGTAAAAACTTAACATTTTAGAGTCTATTGAAATTTACAAAGCCAATAAAAACCCTCAATAAATTTACTGAATGACCAGACCGACCTGAGGAGCAGCCCACTATTTACAGTTTTTTAAAATTTAGGATAGGCACTATTATTAAAAATGTGTTAACCAATTGTACGTGTATATATATACAAGTTTCAAGTATAAATTCTTTTAAGTTTCAAGTAGTTTAGAATATTCAGTTTGAAAATGTAGCAAAGCTTCGAAACTGCAGTCACAATGTTGATAAATATAGTGATAGAAAACAAAGTAATTTGTCTCATTTTAATTTAAACTATTAAAGTAAAAACTGGATTTTTTTCTTATAATTTTGCACTAAAAGGTTCTGAGATATCAGATGGCCTTCTCATCCTCGCTTCATCTCGTATACTGCCGTTCAACGAAAAACACCGCATGCGTATATAATAATACGGTGTTAATTCGTAGGGGGCAGTATAAAAGTGAAAAAGATACATGATACATTAGCAATTATTTAAAGGGGAAATCCTAATTAAAGTTCCAAGAATAACACGATTAACCTTATTTTGAAGGATAACCTAAATCAATAACCACAAGTTTAAAAACTAATTCGTTAGACTGTTTAAATAATACAATAAATGCTTTAAATAAAATATTAACGTATTTCTGGTGAATCAACATCAACTTTTAAAAATCCTTATCGAAACTTAAATTTACAAGATAAATTCATGAGTACACACTTGGATCGTTAAAAAAATATAAACGGGAATTTCTAAAAAGTAACGGATATGTTTCTACAGTATTTAAATCTAATAAATGGCCTAGAAAAATAATAATTTTTTAAAATCTTTCTTGACAGCCCACAACGGCTCATCATCATGGCATCATATTTTTCATTTCAGTTCAGTATTGAATTCAGTTATTTTCTAATAGTTAAATTATTTTCTGGGAGTTTAAATTTAAAGAAATAGTATTTACATTACAAGATGCAAAAGTTTACTTTTTGGTGCGAGGTGGTTTTTAAATGGCCGAGGCAAAGCCGAGGCTATTTAAAACCTCCGAACACTTGAAAGGCCTTTCGCATCGTGTAATGTATTATATTTTTCTGCTACTGTTCTATGTATCGCATAATTTAATAATCATTAACATCATGTTTTAATAGAAATATCAGAGATTTTGAAATTTTACCTGTTAAAAATTAATCCATAGCAACACATTTATTGTTGACATTGTCTGTCATCAGCACTTGTCAGATATTGAATTACAATTAGACAAATCTAAAGAGAGGTACCATCAAACATATAAATCGTTTTCTGAATGGCTTGCTACAAAGAATGTGGAGCGGATTGACGAGAATGTGATGTTGGCGTATTTTCAAGAAAACTCCGAGTCTTTATCACCACCAACCCTCTGGTCTGTATATTCCATGCTCAAGCTAACAATTTCCGTAAACAAAAGTCAAGATATTTCGGAGTTCAAGAAACTAGTTGCTTTTATTAAAAGGAAAAACGATGGTTATGAAGCAAATAAGTCAAAAAAATTAAAAAAGAAGAAATCATAAAGTTAATTCAAGTATTATTCCTCCATTTTTTTTTGCTAATTGCTCAAATTGCACAATTACTTTTGATGTCAATACCTAACCTAGTTTTTTAAAATATTTTATCATAAATTAGTTACTTTTTAACACGCTTTTTATAAATAAATCCTAATATTTCCAACAAGCATATTTTCTTTTTTACTCTTACTTTTTTGTCCAGGCGCTGAAAATATTACTTTCGTAGCTAGCAACGCTTAGCAACCAGGTAACACGAAGGTTCTCTTTCGTTATCATTCGCGTTGCTAGAACCACAAAGTTTTCTTATTTATACAGTGATAGAAATTTTTTTTTCCACGACCGTCAAAAAAATGCTGTTTTTAACACGCTTTTATTAACTTGGGTTGTAACTATCTATCTATCTATCAATCTATCCATCTGACTGCCTATGTAACGGAATCTTTGAGCCTAATTTTTACCAACTTCCAGCTATTCGATTTCTTTGAAACTTTGCACACGTATTAAGGACCCATGACAATGCAATAATCTGCAAACAGTATCCCTTTATCTTTTTTTAATCGCCAGGAAAAAAATTCCATTATATTATAAAAACAACACCTAGGATGCCATCTGTTGGAAAAATTTCAAACTTTGCTATTAAATGAGGAAGAAATTTTTTAGTGGATTGCAAAGTGTTGACAACGGTCCAAACATTTCCTGGAGTGCCATCTGTTGGCAAAATTTGAAACTTTGCTACTTAATGAAGAAGAAATTTTTAGTGAGTTGCAATCTTTTGTAAATTTTAAAATTTGCTACCATTGTCATTCCATAGGGGCTGGTTATTTTCTTTTTGCTGCTTAATTAATTAGTATGTTCTAATTTACTGTTATATTAAGAATTTTGTGCAATATAACGAACTAAAAAATGAAAAATAATTAATAGTTTAAAAAACTAAAAAACACGCTTTTATATGCAACCGAACTAAAAATTAAAAAATAATTTTTCATTAAAAAAAATATTTTCACTTCATAGTAAAAAGCGTGGGGTGCATTTTACTATTTTTTCATAACTTTTCCATCATAGATATTGGCAAATATAATAATTATAACATTTAATATATTAAGCACCCCACGCTTTTTACTATGAAGTGAAAATATTTTTTTTAATGAAAAATTATTTTTTAATTTTTAGTTCGGTTGCATATAAAAGCGTGTTTTTTAGTTTTTTTAACTATTAATTATTTAATCGTTAACAAGAAGTTAAAGTACTCCATTCTAGTACACTATATAATGTTAAAAAAGGTACTTTTTTAAAACTTCGGAGCCTTTTTTCACACTTTGAATTAGTGTTTTGTTTAAATGTCTACTACAATAAACTTAAATATCAATTTATCCAATGAAACAGTAGAGGCAACATCAACTGAACCAAATGGTCAAGTTACCTTTGATTTCGTCATTATTTCTTTTTAGTTCATGTGTCACTAGTTTTAAAATTTGACAGTTTGCAAATAAATTTAATAGAAATTATTGAAAAGTAATAGAGATAATGAGTTTGAATGACTAAGGAATTGAAAAGGAATTTATACTGTTTTAGTATTATTTTTACAAAAGTAAGTACGTACATTTTTCTAAAATTAAATAATAAATACATAGTTATGTAGTGGATAATTGTCTCTTAAAAAATAAGGAGGCTATTATTTTTTTGTTGAAATATAATGGCTGTGCTGCAAAAATTAAAATGAATAGGTTTAGATAAATAAAACATGTATAAAATAGTATTTTGGGAAACTTTTATACGGTCGTGGTAAAAATATAGTATGAAACACATGCATAAAGTGTCTTTTTAGTCATGGGATTGCCGCACTCGCCTTACGCCTCGTGCTGTCAAACTTCCTATTCGTAAAAAAAGTATTACTTTATGCACTTGTTACATAAATTACTATTTTATTATTACGATGTTTTTCGTGAATCCCGAGGTGTCTATTAGTTGTCTTTTTTAAATTATTTAACTTTAACAAAAGGAGGGGGATCGAGTTGAATCTCACCAAATCTAACCGTGGGGGAGGGGTGCCTTTGCAAATATCAGTTACAGGAGATTTGGGCAGGTTTCACTTTTTTTAGGGCTGGCAACCGAACCCGGTTTTTCGGTTAACCAGTTAACCGGTTTTCGGTTAACCGCGGTTTTGGCCAAAACCGAAAACCGGTATTAGAAAACTGGTTTTCGAATACCGGTTAACCGGTTTTGAAAACCGGTTTTTGAATATCGGTTAACCGGTTTTAAAAAGCGGTTTTCAAATACCGGTTTTTCGGATAATCAGTTTTCGAATACCGGTTTTTGGATAATCGGACCAAAATCGAAAAGCGGTTCTTCCAATATCAATGTATAGGTTTTTGGTTGATTGCGGTTTATATTTAAAAAAAGAAAAACCGTTTATTTTGTAAAATCGGATATTGGTTGACAGATTATACAGGGTGGTTCATTTAATCTTAGACAGGCAAATAACCAGAAAACGGCGCATTTTAGAAGAAAACGTTTCTAGTAAGAATTGTTTAAAATAAAGGGGCCAATTTAATGGTATTAGTTGGTGACCTTGACTAAAATTTTAAGGTCATATTCATATCAACTTTGTTTTTTCAAAAGGGAACTCCAATTTTTTTATTTAGAATCTTAATCTACATACAAAAATGAGCAATTTTAAGAACCCATTTTTTAATATAGTACAAAAAATATTTATTTTTATTAAAATGTATTTTTAAACATTTTTAAATATGCTGGTTAAAAATAGTCAATAGTCAGCCTTTTTCGGTTTTGAGAACCGTTTTCGGTTTTCAGTTTTAAAAACCGATTTCGGTGTATCGGTTTTGAAAACCGTTTTCGATTTTAAAAACCCGTTTTTAATACCGGTTTTTAAATATTCGGTTAACCAGTTTTAACCGAAACCGGTTTTTTAAAAACCGGTTAACCGGTTTTGTTTTTTTCGGTTTTTGCCAGCCCTACTTTTTTTTGCTCTTTTAAATTACATATTTCAACGACAAAATAAAAATTTATGTTTTAAGAAATGGTGACTTTTACACAGAGAAATATCACGTGAGATTGGGGGACAGGGTAAAGGAAATCTCACCAAACCTCACCGGGGGAAGGGGGTTCGAACAATTGAAAAAACACCTCACGTAATTGATGGACGTCCCCTAATTAATTTTCGTGTACAGTGGTGGACAAAAGTATTGGCACAGCACATATTTTTTAAATAAAAATATATATTTCCCAAATACAAATGTAAACAAATATAAAAAGTTAAATTTGTTGAACATTCTTACAAAACCTACATATTTTTTCAAAAATAAATTTCTGAACTCTTCTTGAATATATTAAATTAACTAAAAATAAAAATAATGGCAAAATTTCTATGGACAAAAGTATTGGCACACTAAATAATAATATAATTATATACAAATCTAATATTTTGTCGGAAGTCCTTTTCTCTTTATCACTTCCTTTAGTCGGTTTGGCATGGAGTGGACTAATTTTTGAGTTAGTTCTTGTCCCAAAGACGTCCACTCTTGTTGAAGAATTTCCTTCAATTGACTTTTGCTGGAAATATGATGTTTTCTGATTCGCTTCTCTAGTTCATTCCACAGATTTTCAATTGGGTTAATGTCAGGGGACTGAGGAGGAGTGTTTAACTGATGTGGCACATTATAAGCTATCCACTGTTTAACAATATAAGCTGTGTGCTTCGGGTCGTTGTCTTGTTGAAAATAAAAATTGTTGGCAATATTTAATTTTTCAGCACTTTGCTTCAAATTGTTTTTAAAATATTCAAATAAACGGTTTTGTTCATTATTCCATCAATGAAGACAAGATTTCCAACACCTCCTGCAGCCATACACCCCCACACTAACACACTTCCACCCCCATGCTTAACAGTTTGGTGCAAATTCTTTAGTTCAAGTTCAGTGTTTTGCTTCCTCCAGACAAGAGATCGCCCATCTGAATGAAAGATGTTATATTTACTTTCGTCAGAAAATATTACTTGGTCCCAAAACTCATTAGTCTTATCAACATATCGATTTGCAAACTCCAAACGCTTTTTTGGTTGACTTTATTAATGTAAGGTTTTTTCTTGCAACCCTTGCTCTGTATCCAGCACGATGCAGAACTCTTCGAACGGTTTTGGCACTAACATCTTTATCATCCTGTTCTCTAATCATTGAGGTAATTTCTGACGCTGAGGTATGGGGATTCTTTTTAATTTCTCTAATAATTTTTCGTTTTTCCATTTCTGTAATTTTTGATGGTCGCCCCGTTCGTGGCTTGTTTTGAAAATTATCGCTATCCTTAAATCTTTTTACAACACTACGGATAGTATAACGACTCTTTCTCACTATATTTGCAATTTCAGAGTATGATTTACCCTCACGGTGCAGATCTACAATTATTTTTCTTTCAGAAACTGTAGTTTCCTGTCCTTTGCGACCCATTTTCTTTAAAAAATTTACTTCTCAAATGCTTGCACCAAGACACACCAAAACTATAGACGATATTGATGTTTAATAAAAGTAATAACACATACATATTTGCATATTAGTTTTTTTCAGCGATTTTTATCTTTCAAATATTTGGTAAATATTAAGAGTGCCAATATTTTTGTCCAAGCAAGTTCTGATATTTTATTTATTTTTATTTTATTGTTTCTATTTCATTTGGATTAGACAAAATTTTTTTATGTAAACTTTGGATTTTGGTTAAAAGAATAATATAAAAATTTATTTTATTTTGGAATAATTGTAATCAAGGATAATGATATTTTATTTTCAAACATATGAGCTGTGCCAATACTTTTGTCCACCACTGTATATCAACTACCTTACCCACGGTACGTTAGTACTAAGGTTTTTAGGCCTTCGAGCATTGTGCCAAGAAAAGAAAATATTTTTGGAACCACAATATTAACTTAAATTATAAAATAAAACATAATTAAATCATTTAAATATGTTCTCATAATCGTCTTTACATTTATAATATCGTATGAGCTTCGAAAAGAAATATGCTTACAAACACAATTATTTTCCTAGAAATTCTTATTCTTCAGAAACATGATTACCAAGAAATAATAAAATAATATAATTTTTGTTACATAAAATAAAATTAACCAGAAGATTACCTTTTAACGAATTATATGGTTATTCTCGAGTAAATTTTTAATATTTACATTAATAAAAAAGATTTTGTATTCATATTTAGTAACGACAGAGGTTATTTAATATTACACTTGTAACAATTGTAATTTTTTCACTTACCTGTTAATTTCTGAACACTTTTCACCACAATTAATTACCGAATAAGATAAAAAGAAGGGGTACAAAAGGTATTTATATCGTATTAACGGTCTCCATGGAAACAATAGATAAGAACTATATTGGAAATATTATCTGGGATAAATTAATTGGTGGGGAGGGTTTATTGCGGGTGTATTATACAGGGTGATTTAAAAATCGATCACGAAACTTAAGGGGGTGATTTTACTTGACAAAATAAGGGTAGAGCTTTATATAATTTTTTTTAAATGTCATTCGTTTTCGAGTTACAAGCCGTCAAAGTTCAATTTTTGCTTTGGTTTTTTCGCCATATTGCATTTATTTTTTAACCAGTCCAGTTGATATTTGGCACACAAATCGAGCTTTGCAGATTCTAAAATTTTAAGACAAAAGTACTTTTTTAAATACCGCCAGAGGGCACTTTACCTAAAACTTAAAATTTATTTACATCATAACTTTTTATTTTGACACATATCGCAAAGCTGGGGCGCCGGGCGCCATTTTATAGACAATCAAAAATTTAAAAAATAAGGTACTTCTTATTAAAGTCGATAAACCTCACCGTTTAGGCACAAATAGACATCAAAGTTTTCATCAATTTTAATCAAATTACCTACATACATACAGGGTGTCCAGTAACTCAACCGACAAACTTTACGGGACGATTCTACAACAAAAATAAAAAAATATATATCAACATATGTCCTAAACGTCTTAGTTTTTGAACTACGGTGTGTTAAATATTAAAAAAAACTATTTTTTTAAATTCTATGCTTACTGTTTGTTGTATTAGTACCTCGAAAACGAATGACATTTTGAAAAAATATATATGAAGCTCTACCCTTATTTTATAGCAAAAATGTGCGTAAAATTAGGTTAAAATTAACAAGTTCATAGGGGCCAATAAGGCTGAGCACACTCAGTCTGTATACTCCAAAAATAAGCAGCATATTATTGAATAACCCTTGTATTTGCACACCGAGCATCCCCTTTAATTTTAAGGGATAATTTATGAGTCCTTCGGTATAAATCATAGGTTTTTTATTAGATTTTTTTCTATTTGCCTGCGAAAAAGTTTACTTTTCTCCACCCATTTAGTTCTGAAAGAGTTACTTTTCCGCACTAGTGCAGAAAAGTTTAAAAAACAAATATTAGCGAGTGGCAAAGAAGGATTTTTATGTACTTCATGTTTAAAAGAAAATTTTGCTTTGGCCAAATGAACTTAAGAGGTGGTAGAAACACATTCGGCAGACACCAATATTTCCACAACAGAAAAACTCCCTCAATCTGCTATTAATTTGGAAACTTGGAAACAAATTGTACATTTATACCAACAATAGTAATAACATAAAGTAACATACCTACGAATAAGAGAAACCATGGCATGCTAAAATTTTCGTACCGCTTTTGCGGCAGGCTTGGCGGCAGGCTTGTCATTTTCCAGTTTACACTTTAAATGCGTCGGTCGAAGCCTCGCTTCGTGTAACATCAGCGGTGGGGAGACACGTAAGCTTACTGAAATGACTAACTGGCGGTATTTCAACGAGAAACGAATAAAATTATATTGGGAGTTTTCGCATGACCTCTCCTTAAATCGGCTATTCCATGATAACTCTTATAATTTCCTTACTCTATGATAATAAGTACAGGGTGGGCCGTTTATATTGGGACACTACCTTATCTCAGAAACTATAGCAGATGGAGCCAAAAGTTATATACAGAAGTTAATGGGGTGTAACAAACCTTTAATTTATTTAAATGTTGTATATACAGGGTGTTTCATTACTCTTGGGCGATTATCAACTTTCTTATTTTAAGTGGAACACCTGGTATATTGTTTCATTTTTGAATTCTGCACGAAATTCTAGTCATATCTTGTGTATAATGTCCTATACCTAAGTTTAACCTTTTTGACATTTTTAATTTTTATGCGAAAAATGACGTTTGCAAGCCGTAAAATATCTGCCAATTTCTTCATTCGGAAGCATTTATTATTTCACCTCAGTAAGCTTTGTTGTAGATAAAGGATTCAAATAACGGATTTTATACGCAATTTTGATAACTATTAATGCAGGGTGCGCGAAAAATAAGATTAAAAATAAAATTTGAAAAACTGCGAAAAAACGTTTTTCTTAAAGGAAACCACCTATTTTTATATTCTTGTCCTATTTAGCATTAAAAATTAAGGCAATTTTATATAGGATTGTCTATGCCTAATATTTTAACTTTTTGAAATATTTCCATTTAACATTCGTCTATCACAAATAATATGCTGTTGCCGTATAAGCAGTTAGTGTGAGGTGGCCATGACGGCGTTTGAACAAAACAAGTGCTAGAACGCTGTCTCCTTGGACGCATCTTTTGTTGTTAATTACTGTCATGGCCACCTCACACTAACTGCTTATACGGCAACAGCATATTATTTGTGATAGACGAATGTTTAAATGGAAATATTTCAAAAAGTAAAAATATTAGGCATAAACAACCTTCCATAAAATTGCCTTAATTTGTAATGCTTAATAGGACAAGAATATAAAAATAGGTAGTTTCCATTAAAAATAAACGTTTTTCGAAGTTTTTCAAATTTTATTTTTAATCTTATTTTCGCGCACCCTGTATTAATAGTTATCGAAATTGCGTATAAAATCCGTTATTTGAGTCCTTTGTCTACAACAAAGCTTACTGAAGTGAAACAATAAATGCTGAATGAAGAATTGGCAGATATTTTACGGTTTGCAAACGTCATTTTTCGCATAAAAATTAAAAATGTCAGAAAAGGTTAGACTTAGGTACCTATAGGACATTATACACAAGATATGTCTAGAATTTCGTGCAGAATTCAAAAATGAAATAATATACCAGGTGTTCCATTTAAAATAAGAAAGTTGATACTCGCCTACGAATAATAAAACACCCTGTATATACAACATTTAAATAAATTAAAGGTTTGTTACACCCCCTTATTAACTTTTGGCTCCATCTGCTATAGTTTCTGAGATAAGGTAGTGTCCCAAGATAACCGGCCCACCCTGTACAAGTAAGGGTATTACGTAGCATTGTGTTAAAATAAAAATAAATAATAAAATTTTGTTTTTGTGTTTCCTCACGCTCGTAGAAAAAAAGAGTTTCTAACACCGGCCGAAAGTGCCTTTTTGGAACTTTCCTATTCTTTAAATTGTTTGCTCTAGTTGTCAAAAAAACAAAAAAATATGTTTTAATTTGACTTATAAATGAAGTTTAGTTAAATAAATCTAGTTTGGTAAATAAAATGGAACATTTAAACTGTGTTAAAAAAATATTTAAATGGCGAATTCACTTTTTCAAAATACATGCTTTAAACTTTGTATTCGGGGCTAGAATTAAATTCTAAGCACAAGAGAACACCCTTAGTGTTTTTTTATACTTTGTGACCTAACCTCACTTTTCGTGATTTCAATTTGGTTTTTTAATTTTCCGCCATACTGCTGTTTACATGACATACATATGTCAAAATGGATTTTTAGGTTATCGGGCATGCAGAGGCGATCGCCAGAAAAAAATCGGAATTTCCTTAAAAAAAATCTCATAGGTTGCGATTTTTTTCCAGTCACTGTATATGAACATGTAACTAAAAGTTGTTTGCTTGTCAAAGTTGTCAATCTTTACACCAAACGCGCTAACTTTTACGAACCCCGTCACCCCTGTAAGTAGAAGTGGTTTAAGAAAGCAAAATGAATTTAAGGTCGCTACCAAAATCGTTATTTTTTAAAATAATATCCCAAAATTATAATAAATTAAATAATTAATAAACAAATAAAACACATTTGTCATAATAAAATTTAAAAAAGTTGTAAATTTTTTATAAAACATGAATCATACCTAGTAAGTGGCCTAACCACAGGGAAGCGAAGAAGTACGGTAGAGCCTGGCGCCCCTGTACCAATAAAATCAGCGTCGTAGGGGCAAGGGGGCCTGGGCTCCCACTTTGTTGGACATTAACCAATATTGTATTACCAGCGCAAAATATTAGAAATAAGAATAATTTATTTTGGTATCCAGCTAATAATAAAAATATGTGTTAAAGAGATGAAACTATATAATAGCATTTGATTGGCACAAATATATATGACGAGTTAAAACTAAAAATATGAAACATGCCTGGGAGTTTACTACTTTTATTTGTAAAAATAGAACAAAATTGTATAAGTAAATGTTGTAGAGAATTGAATTTTATGTTAAAATTTAAAGTTAAAGCATGAGAGTAAAAAAATGTAATTGTCAATTTTTATATTACGCATTACAACTTAAAAAATGGACAGGAGGGAGCAAAATTTAACATAAAATTTAATTACTTAAATATTTTTGTGAAATTCGCTGCCTTAGCCAAATATTTTAAAAACTGTTAAAACAATGTAAAAAGTTGACATTTTTTTTTTACTTTAAATTTTGACATAAAATTTAACTCCCTACATTTACCCATACAATTTTGTCATATTTAAAAAAATAAAGGTACTTTACTTCTAGTCATTTTTCATGTTTGTAGTTATAACTCGCCCTGTATATTACTAATCGGAGTAAATTTTTCTATTTATTAGTTTTGGACCATGCGACCAGTTTTCCCAAATGAATGTTTAAAAATTTTAAAATTTTCGGTCCCTTTGTCCTCTTGTAACGCCTATCCTGAGACACACTGTATGTGTATATATCCCTATGTTTTGTTTTTGTTTGTTAATATTTTAATAAAATAAAATAAGAGTTGATTTGCTTATTTTTGTGTTTTTATTACATACTAAATCTGTCAGTAAATTATTTATGTACTTTGGTGGGTTTGGTTCGCATCCATTTTTCTTATTTTTTGGGCCTTCCCACTTTTGCAAGGCACGCGCCGCCACTGAATAAAATAATAATTATAATTAAAATGTCCACATCAAAATAAAGTTTTTTGTCAATACTTATTCTATCATTCCTCGTTTGTCGACAGTTATTAAAAGTGTGGCTTAAACTGCTACACAATAAAAAAAAGTTCTACATATTTCATAAGTCACACGGTTAAATTTTTTATTAAAGAAATAACTCTAGTATAAAATCATTATTATTACTCCAAAATTTGTGGATCGTTCTAATTTTTTTTTACTTGAAAAAATGCACTTCCGCGGTGGTTCCATAAAAAAGTTAGGTCAGGATCGCAAGAGAGAAAGGTACTAGACCTATTGCTTTCTCTCTGCCGTACGTTGTTCGTGCGACAAAGATGTACTTGCGCCACCTATTGGTGCAACATTAAATAAATATTATAATAATAGGAGGGCAGTTTACTAATTGCCATTACAACCTTAAACAAAATTTACTCTTTTCACCGAACTGAAAAAAACTACAGTGAAAAGCACAGGGACTTGTAATTTGATAGATTAATATTGAGAGGGGGTCATGGTAAGTTCTGGTTAGTTAAATATTTTTCTTTTAATTCGTTTTATTAGGAAATAAAAAAATAATAAAAACCCTAAACTAACCATGACCCTGCAATGTGACAGTTTTGCATAATCGTCTGTAACGTTTCAAACCAATTAAATTACACGTCATTGTGCTTTTTAATGTAGTCTTTGAAAGAGGTACTGGTGGTGTTTTTAGTGTGTTTACCGATTTAATAGTAATAATAATAAATAAGAAGACAAAAAATAAAATAAAAAGCGAAAAATAAACATTTTTTAAAAATTAATAAAACTTACTAAAAAGTTAAAAATAATAAATAAAAAAAAATAAGAAAAATATAAAGTCGGGTAAGAACATATGCGCTAAACTACTAAGGGGGCGTCCACAAATTACGTGAGACATTTTAGGGGGGGAAGGGGTCGAGGAAAATTTTACCAAATATCACGATGGGGGAGGGGGTCTACTAACTAAAACTTACGTAAGATTAGATAGGGGGGAGGGTTTAAAGAAAATCCCACCTAATCTCACCAAGGGGGAGGAGGGTCCAAAATATGGAAAAAACCCTTACGTAATTTATGGACGCCCCCTAAATGCTTTGATAACCAAATAAGCAAAAGCGTTTTATACTTTTAATACCATATAGTTAGGGATCCCTGGACCATTTTTCTACGTCATTGCTAACAAGCTAATTTTTCGTGACTAGCTTCATTTTGACGAGACGCCCAACTTTTTCCTTACAACAATGTTTGTTAGAGGTAGCTTACAGGTACAGGTATATGGATGGTGGAGGGGACGATAACCATCTGAATGTTTTAAAAGTGTCCGTCGAAAGGAGCAACTTAAGGTGGCGCCACAGTAGCCAGAGGAGATTTTTTAACCAATGAGCATGAATTATTAGAGTGAGATACAAAATAAAAAAGGACAGATAGATACAAAATAAAAAAGGAAAGAAATACCAAAATCCCTTCACTGGCTACTGTGGCGCCATCCTAACTTGCTACATTCCGATGGCCACTTTTTCAACTTGTCCGCCATAAAAGATGTTTATCCTCCCCTTCACCATCCATACAGGGTAGCAGGAATTAAGTGTGTTGATTTGACATATCAAAAATTTATTACAAACAGGTATTTTCTCTGTTAATTTTTAAGATAATTAGCTAAATAAACCGAAAATATATTTGTCTTACCAAATGTAAGGTTTCATCCAAGAGCCCCTACAACCAACCTGTATGGTTAACGATGTCGCCCTATGAACATGATTTGGGAAAAACCGGCAGTTCAACATCGGATAAACACCGGAGACGTCTCATAATCAAACAACCACCAAGGCAATTCCTTTGGCCGAGACGAAGTCCAGAGTTATTAGGAGACATGCGAAAACAAGGCATTATAAAACCATCCTCAGAGTCCATGAGGTCGTCTCCAGTAGTCCTAGTCAAGAAGAAAAGATGGTTTCACCAGATTTTGTGTTGACTGCAGAGACTAAATGACGTCACGAAGAAGGACAGTTTTCCACTACCACGGGTTGACGATACCCCTAGACACACTGACGGGATCAAAAATGGTTTTCGACATTAGATCTAAAAAGTGGCTACTGGCAAGTAGAACTCATCCGGAAGACAAGGAAAAATCTGCTTTTTCAACTGGAAACGGACTGTGGCAGTTTAATGTTATGCCATTTGAGTCTTATGCCATGCTCCCGCTACTTTTAAACGTTTTGATGGAGTTGACATTACGGGGACTAACTTGGAAAGCCTGCTTAGTATATCTAGATTGACATTATAATTCTTGGAAAAACATTTGACGACCACTTGAAAAATGTTGAAGAAGTTTTTCCGAAGCTTAAGGATCCGCCCAGCTGAAGCTTTAGTCCAAGGAAATGTCACCTTTTTCAGAAAGAAGTAAGGTACCTAGGGCATAGAATTACCGAAGAAGGGTAAGCACTGATCAGAAGACTGAAGCTATCCAGAACTGGCATGTACTGCAAAGAACAAGCATGAAATTAGAAGTTTTCTGGGATTGTGTATCTAATACAGACGGTTCATACATGGGTTTGCCGATATTGCAAGACCATTACATCGTCTTACGGAAAATAACAACAACTATGAATGGACTGAAGATTGTCAAACAGCTTTTTGTACACCGAATTGT
>JACEGR010011376.1:0-15115 GCA_014170235.1 Listronotus bonariensis | reverse complement strand
AGAAAAATATATTTTACTTTCTTGTCTCCAAAATGTATTATTCCTGTAGGAAGAAGGCGTTGCTAAGCAATTTACGTTTCCAGCTATGGCCGTGAACAGTTTTTTCGGACGCTCACCTTTTCCTATGTTGTGTAAGCTTTTAACAATACAAGACAATGTGATACCATAGTAACGTATTATACCGGAATCAAATTATTAAAATGTTTATATTTATGGAATTAAAAAAACTATTACTTAATGCTATCTAAAACGAGAATTATTTTGATCTGAGAAAAATAGTATGTTGGAAGAGCATATTTCCGGACCCGTGGTGTTTTCAAACTTCACCATTATCTGGAATATATTGCTTTTTTACACATTACACATTATACTATTTTTATCGCTTAGAATTTGTGGTAAAAATTAAATGTAAAAGCATTGCTCTTAAAAAGTTGCCCTTATAATGTTTTTACAGATCCCAAAAGTTATTTAAAATAAACAAAATACAGCACTTTTCCTAAAATGCGCATTTTTCAGTTTTGTTCAAAATAACTCAAAAACCAAACAAAATATAGTCGTCATCAAAACGGCATTAGATTACCCATTAAATGGCTCACACCTTTCCCTTTTTAACTATCTTTCGAACTCTTATAGTTTCCAATATCCCAATACATTCCCTACTAATTTTGGACACGCTGTATATAAATTTAAAAAAATAATAAAGTTTTCGGGAATTTTAAATGAAAATCTTTACAGGTTTTGGTCAAGTACTTAATAGAGAATTATTGCAAGTTGTCTTGTTAAGCTCCGGCATTATTAATACCGGCATTATTTAAATAGTGCTTGTACTCATAATTTTGAGTTATTGCAAATCATGTTGACAGTACCATTAATCTAAAAAAGTGGGAAAATTTTTAGTTGTTTTTAGTTAAAAATAGGACCAAAATAAGGCACGACCTAAAACCGACATAAATAAAGCCAGACACTATCCCTATTAAGAGAGTCCTTATCCCACTATGCATCTGCGCAAGCTCAGATGTCAAAATAAGGCCGGTATTATTAGTGCCTGGCCTTATTTTACTGTGCAATAATTCTCTATTATCTAAGCTTTGCAACCCAATAAATCGGACGCTCGAGTAAATCCCCATAAAAAAAATTAAAGTTTTCGTGAGTTTAAAATGAAAATCTTCACAGGCTGTGGTCAACTACTTTATTTTTGGAGGCATTTTTAATCAAATTTCAGGATGGAAGTGAAAAGATAAATAGTCGCAAAATAGCACTCGGTAAATATTAATTTAACCAATGACAATTTGCTGCTGAGGATACGACGAAAAATGACTATGACAAATCTTAAGTAACTGTTTTAATAAATCAAACTTTAAATTACAATTTTTACCTAGTGGAACAAAAAGCATCTTTAGTATGATTTTTAATAATATTACGGTGTCTTTTTTGGTAAGAGGTTTATTTCACACCGTATGAAGACAAAATATGTAATTCATTATACTGTTCCGGTTATTGACTTCTCTTTTTGTTTACATTAGTTGCTTCAATATTCCTAGATTAATATTTTGGTTTCGTTACGGATCGTTCTTATATTATTAATGATTTTTATCCATTAAAATAAAATCTACAAAACCTTACAGACCTGTGGCTAAAAAATTGCTAAAATACAGGGTGTTTCAGAAACTAATGGTATTTTAGAGGTCTAAATGGCCTTGGTTGCTGACGCACCAACTACCTAAATATCTATCTATCCTTATGGTATTTTAAAAGATTATCATTAGGGTTAAAATATAATTTTTTTATAAACCCTACTCTTACATTTACATGCATATTTTAAACTGTGACCAGTTGCGTAGCTAGAGGTGTTGGAGACCGGGACGGAAAGTAAAGTCAGAGCCCATAGCATTTTCAATAAATGTTTTTTTTTTGTAGAAAATATTCTGGAGAGCAAAAAAAAGGTCCTCACCTCCAAACGGGGGCCTTTCTTGCCGTATTATATCCTTTCTGTGGTCAAGGCCCCTCTATCATCACTTTCTTTCTTCTATTCTCTATGTATTCTTTGTTACCATGTTTTTAATAAGAATGTAAAGCTATCATTTTACTAAGGATTTGCTTAAAGTTATAATGTCTTACAAAAATACTTTTTATAAAAATATGTAACCTTATCTCCCGCACCAATTGGACTTTTATCTTTTCCAACAACCGCAGCTTCTTCAGCTCTATCTTTTCCATCATCTTTTCGTTTTTTAAGATCAGCAGCTCCTACGCCTTTATCTCTTTGACCAGCACCTAATGTTTCATCTTTTCGGGTTTCCCCTGGTCGTTGTTTACTATTAACCCCTTCTCTACTTCTGCTTTTTCCATCCCGGTCTAAATATATATATATATATATATATATATATATATATATATATATATATATATATATACAGTGTGTCTAGAAAAGTTGGAACCATATGGAAAACTTTTTTATCATTCAATTTACGAAAAAAGTAATTTTCCATAAAAAGTTCTGCATGATCAAAAACCTAAAAGCAACCATCAGATAATAAATTGTATCAGTCATCTACGTTATTAGGTAATAAAAATATTAATGACTTTAAAGTATCAGGTGAGACGTTGCGGTACCTGTATTTTTGCGTCAATAACTCAAAAATTGTTGAAGATAGACATATAGTACCTTTATTAAAAAATACTAAGAATTGACCATAGAATTAGAAAATGTAGTAATACATTTAATAGGATGTTTTTAAAAACGTTACATTTATGGCGTAAGTCCTCTGTTTTTTTAATACGATTTTGAAATTCTCCGGGCTATAATACATCGATTGGCTTGGATCTCTTAAAAGATACGGGAAAGTCAGAGAATATGTCGTTTTTCCTCTTAAATGGAATACCCTTACAGTTTCTTTCCGAAAACCCTGTATGTTGACAATTTTTATTATCCTATTTTAAATTCAATTGATATTCTAAATTACATATTTTTTTATGATGTTTATTAATTTTTTTAGACGAATCATATTTTGCGAGGATATCGAACTAAGAATCTCAGGACAACCACTTTTGGGAAGTAACGCTTTTACTAGAAATGTTTTATCTTTGGTCTTTGGGTCCCTATTAGGCGTTATTATAATGTTTAGTTTATTGTTTTTCGTATATTCACCCAGGGTTGGTAATTTAAATATACGAAATAGGTAAGGAATAACATCAAGTAATACCTGGTAATTTTAGAATGTTAGAACAGGCTTAAAACGGGATATATTGCAACTTTAAAATACATATACCTAATAAAAATGGTTCAATTAACTTTTATTTGTTCACGTGTAAAATTACTCTGTCTCTGGTAAAAAACAGAAAATATGTATTAATTGAAATGTTTTATTAGTCACTTTTTTATTTATTTCAATCAAAACAAATACTTAACTATTAATTAACAAATTATTTTTAATTATTTATTATTATTAACTATTATTAACAATTATTAATTAATTAATATTTAAAAAAATATGCAAAAATTTTTTTTAGTGATTATTTTTGCACTTTTTGTAAATAATACATTTGGTCTTAGAAAAGTCTGTCGCGCCCAGTGGCGTAGATAGGTCAGCAGGGGCCCTGGGGCAAAAAACTAAAGTACCCATCCACCAATCCCAAAAAATGTGAAAACCAAAAAAAAAAAACAAAATGTTAACCTTTTCTCACCTGCATTTATACATTTTATTTTAATTACTAAGCCCGGGCTCCTCTCTCTCTCTCTCTCCATTTTTTTTTCTTGGTTTTGGTTCCTTCAGGTCCAATCCACCACTCTCCCCCTTCCTGGATAATCGAGCTTGTGCTCCCAGAAATTCCAAAAGAAAACAAAATAATTCTACAATTGATGTAGTGCATAAATTGTCGGCTGTCAAACCAAGACCTGCTACTGGTGTTAAATATAACCTTCACTTTCACTACTGACAGTTCCCATGGCACGCTATTTGGGAAATACCTCGTGTTCACCACCAAACAGGATACCATCAGTTTATAGGAATCTTCGCTCACAGCGCTTAGATCCAGCAGAAAGATGCCGTCAATTTAGCTTGAATCTTTCCTTGATCCCCGAAGGTAAAAACGTCCGTACGGCACCTCTAACCGCCACTCTGGGAAGAACTTTGTAGTCCTCTACGCACGTCCGCACTATCCGGAGGCCAAACAAAGAGTCTATGAGGGGCTCCCTCAACTTCAAGGGGCTCTCTGAGTTTGAGGTCCCCGGGGCACTGCCCAGCCTAGCTTTAGTAGCTACGCCACTGGTCGCACCGTATGTACGTCGGAAAACCACGACATTTTTTAAAATTAAAATATAAATGGCGTAGTGTGTACACTTCTGGTAAGTCGGTATTCTTGGTAAATGATATGATTTGCGACCATTCGTCATTTTTCTCTATTATAGCTGCGGCCTTAGTCGACCAAGTTTCGCACAGAGAGTGGTTGGCTTTAATGTGTGTCCGTTGGATAATCAGTAAACAAACATAAGTAATAATTTTTTTATTATTAAATTCTATTATTTAAGATCGTATTTGATCTGAATTTTACTGTTGCATGTTGGCATAAAAATTCCAGAAATAATATATGTTCTATCCGACAGTTCAAGGTTTAAAAAATCAAAAAATGTGCGTCGGACAACTAGTCTCTTGAAACCAATCACTTGAAACACTGTGGTAAGGTGTTAATATTTTTTATACGACATTTATAGGACAATTTAACTGTCCTTGAAATAGGGTCATTTGTTTAATGATTGACAAGTTAGTTAGCTCTGTTGATAATGACCCTACTTTTTAATCCTGATGTTGTGAGTTCAAATTACGTGTACATGAGACGTACCTTATGTGAATTTTTCTGGTTTTATCGTTAAAACTCTTTAAAGTGCTTTGGTTTTTACATATTACAATTAAGGAAGTAATCACCTAATATTTAAAGTTAATAAATATTAACAAAAAAAAGTTAATAAAAATATTTAAAAAATAAAACATGGACAAAAAAGTTGATTGGTCCTTGTAGAAACTCCCGCATATTAGTAATGTAAAAATTACTAAAAAATATAGAGTAAATTTAGCAGATTGTGTTAAAGTATTATTGTAAAGAATATAGTTTTTTCCAGACTTTTAGGTACAAGACCTTTATCAACATATATTTTACGTTATGACAATATCGAAGACAGAGGTTACATAATCGATGGAGAATCCGTAGCTGGTTCAGTAATGAACCTAAATAGGTCCTTTGAAAATCCTTTGTATGATTACGCCCCTTCTACAAGAAGTACTAGTAATGAGACTGTTGCTTCACCAAAGCTAGAGGTATGAAAATTGTTTTAGATAGATCGAGTAGTCCCCTGCAAATCCCGCAAAGTTAAAATTGTTTTTGAAACGGCGTAAATCTATAAGCACTCAAAAACTTGTTGTTTCCAATAATTAAACTGTACCGGAACTGGCCATGTCAAAAGAAGCACAAAAGATAGGTATAGGCAACCTATACACCATTTGAAAGAATATTTTATTTGTCATCAGGTGCCGTAAAAAAATACAGGGTGTTCCATTTAAAATATGAGAGATATGGCTATTTGATTTTCTGAAAAATTGAAATTATTTTTTGATCACCCTGTACAATATTTGATCTTAATTTGATCTACGTATGATATGGCACAGTTTTTCTAATCTTGTTGCATATTATAAAGTTTAAAGTGTTAAAAGTGTGAAAATAAAATCAATTTAATTTTACCCCTGCATTTTTCAAAAAAATCAAATATCACAAAAACGTATAAAATTAGACACTTAGTACTATAAACAAACTTGAGTTATTTTTTAAAGTAGAATCTAAAACCGTTATGAAATATAGGGTGTTCCATTTAAAAAATATAACTTTGATACGTCACACTTTTTTGAGACACCCTGTATAGACTAAAATAATTTTATACTGTGGTCTTATCCGACCTGTATATGTTCCAGTATTTACTTTTTTAAAATATATATGATGATATTTCGACTGCTTGCTACATTTTCAAACTGAAAATGTATCTTGTTTTATATAATATATATATATATATATATATATATATATATATATATATATATATATATATATATATATATATATATATATATATATATATATATATATATATTATATAAAACAAGATACATTTTCAGTTTGAAAATGTAGCAATTCTAACGACTTTTTTTTCGACTGCTTGCTACATTTTCAAACTGAAAATGTATCTTGTTTTATATATAATATATATATATATATATATATATATATATATATATATATATATATATATATATATATATATATATATATATATATATATATATATATATATATATATATATATATATATATATATATATATATAAAACAAGATACATTTTCAGTTTGAAAATGTAGCAAGCAGTCGAAATATCAATAAATGCATTAATGAGAAAACAAAGTTATTTGTCTCATTTTAATTTGACTAAAGAATTTATGGTAACCATAGTCATACACACAAGCTTTTATTTAATGGGGCACCTTGTATATTACATTTATATAATTTAAGTAATTTTTATGACATTTAAATTATATTTATAATCATTAAGTTATTAAATAGAGTTTAACTATAGTTTATTCTTTTAAAAAATTAAAAAAAAACAACACAAAAATGTTTTGCATTGTTTAAAAATTCTGCTGCCATAATCAATAACTATGTATTTTTCAATTACAATTAAACCAGTTCACCCTCGAGTTCACAAAGGATGCCGGCTTCAGTCGCCTTTTAAAATAAACAGGTTAAAAAAACTTTACAACCTCTACGGTCGACCTGAGTGTCTGTGGTGGGTACAAATAGGATATTTTTGATTTTACTCTGGTCGCCTGAACAGGTTAAAAAAACTGTACAGTTTTGCCCACACACACTCAGGTCTACCTGAATAAAAAACTATACAGTTCTTTCGATCAGGTAGACCGTGGGTAGACCTCAGCGTCTGTGGGGGTGTTAAAAAATACATGCTACTTGTAACCAAGCAGAGTTTACAGGGTAATTTAATACTATAAAAACATCTTTCTGAAAAGCCCAGCTGCATGTGTGTCAAATATTTAACTTCAAGCTTACTTCATATACTTGCGAATTGCGGAACGTGTTCTTATTGGTCAATTTCGACTATAGGTCTGGCGACACATAACCGCACCAAGGCCGCACCGAGCCCCGATTCACAATGATTCAGGAAAGTGGGGCAGATTAATTTGGAAAAATTCAAAAGCACTTGTCATGCCCTAAAAATATAAAAATCATTTTTGTCAAGTTGAGTCTATTGTCTTATGTATGTATACCTCCTTGTTTAAATATACATATTTTCCTACTTATCTCTGTTCCTTTTTATTCAAACTATAAGTGTAGTATAGGTAAAACTCAGAGTTTCTTTAGGAGAAGGAGTTTAGACATAAGCAAGACCGGTGATAGCTTTTGTCAGGGACGTGACGGTGTGAGAATTACGATTTCGGTTGGCAGTTCTGTTCAAAGTTGGTAGCATTATCAGCTGATGGCAGAGTCGTACCTTGTCGAAGCTTTGATTGGTAAAAAATGTGGAAATTTGCCATTTTCATTTTGGTTGTATATTTTGCAAGAATTTCCAGTTGTTAATGTTTTTAGTTAGTATAGAGACTTCACATATTATTGGTTCGGACTCGTTTTATTTTAGAGATTTTGATAGTGTTCAGTCGAATAGTTTTCAGTCATTCGTGTTTTTATATACATATGATACAGATGAGTGTCCGCTAATTAATGGTACACAGCAAAACCACAGATTTCTTATGCGAAAATACCCATTTAGGATTTAAACAAACATACCTATATCCAAAAGTTAATGAAAAGGAAGATACGGGGTGTTAAAGAGATATAAATATTTTTTATTCATGCATTTCGATAATTTTGATGTGTTTTAAACATTTTAATAAAACTTGGTATTCAGAAGTTTTTAGATATCAGCTATTTATATCTGCGCAGTTGTAATTATAGCTAATACGATGTTATTGAAGGTACATACATACTTTCGGGTGCACTGAACAATTAAAACGTGAATACCTTAAAAACGGTTGTCAAGACCGATTCTTACTAACTATACCTTTTTTGTGCAGAAAGCATAGAGAAGCTTACTAGTTTACATACATACAGAGTAGTTACAAAAATTGGGTAGTTTTAGAGAATTTTAAATAGTGTCGCCCTCTAGTCTACACACAAAAATTAATTTTCGATCTGAAAAGCTAATGTTTAAAAACCCCTAGATACTGTTTTATTAAGATATTTAAAAGAAGGGCACAATTATCGAATTAAATTTACTTTTTCTTTTTACTATGACACCCCCGTATCTTCCTTATTATAAACTCTTGGATATTAGGTATGTTTGGTTAAATCTTAATATTTTGGCCTAAGGAATCTGTGGTTTTTCTGTGTACCATTCATTAGCGGACACCCTGTATACAAAGTTTTTAAAATGGTTTTTGACTTACGGAACCATGGAAAATGTTTTGCTCTGCCAGGTACCTCATCTTCCTGTCATCGCTTTAATAATTTTTAATTTTCAATATTTAAACCACATTTATGTTTTTGTTTTAAGTTATGCCTATTAAAATAATCCAATAAATTTTGTTTACAACATTCAGTCCTTTTTTGTTTTCTCCTTAATTCTACGCCGCTGATCTGCCTAAAATCAAACATGGCCGAAAATGGCCCGACTTGACGTCACAGCTGCGCTAGCCAATATGGCGAATGTCGTGACCTTATCTCATTAATCAACTTTGGGTAAAACTGTGTTACCTTAATTGTGAAGGTTTATTTTAGGATCAGGTACAAATTAAAGCGTGGTATAATAGACCTATATTACTGCAATTTTATTAAATATAAAACTTTTACACCGCATCCCCTACATTTGACCAGCGAGACGCACGGCTGCGGGCTCGTTGCGGTTATGTGTGGTTAGGCTTTATTTCGTTCGAAATTGACCAATTAGAACACGTTTCGCAGTTCGCAAATCGCATTTCGGATGTATATAAACTAAGCTGAACTAAATATACAGGGGTGTTTCTGGACATAAGTAATACAAAAATATTTTTCTGCAAGGACCCAAAATCTTATTTTTTAAAAGAAATATGATAACAATAAATGTCAATGTGACCGCTAAGCGTCAAAAAATAATTAAATGAAATGGCCAGTGCCGGATTAAGGGTGAAAACGTGAAGCGATCGCTTCAGAGCCAGATCGGGAGGAGCGCAAATTTAAGGTGAAAAGAAGGTAAAACTTTGCTATTGTTAAATTGTTGAGTAGTGGTTAGTGGGAAGGGGCCCAAACTGAAGGAATGGAGCAGAAATTTTGCTATTTTGTTTTTGTTTTTTGTACGATCAAAAGGGCGTAGAATTTGCTTCAGAAGAAAATTGATCCTAATCCGGCACTGCATGTCGCATATTATTTTAAAGCTCCAGCAAGTATTTTATGTTCCTAGAATATAAAATAAATATTTTTACCTACTTTAAAATGGCGATAATTTAATAATTACCTGAATAGCTATTTTAAAAAGAATTAATATGGTATTGTGTTACAGCTTTTATAAAGATATTTTTAATAGTGAATAATATACGGGGTGTTTTATTTAAAAAAATATAAACTTTTGGTCCTACCCTGTAGAGCGTTAGAAAAATACCATATTAATTATACTCAACTGTTTAAGTTTCAAAAATGATGTAGCAATTCAAAGAGGATATTTGGGTAATTATTAATGTACCGCCATTTTGTAGCAGGTAAAAATATTAACTATATATTCTAGGGATTATAAAGTACTTGTCAGGGTCTTTTAGCTATTTATGTATCAAGGGCGTTACTAGGATTATAATGCCCTGAAGGTCGATTTCGACCTTCAGGGCATTATAGTCCAGTAAAGCCCGTGGTGCATACAATGCTTTATGTTTTACCCAAAAAGAGTTTTTCAATGACTAATTACATTATTTATTCGCAATATAAAAAATAAGTTGCACCTGTACCTGTATACGTAAGTAGATAATGACTGGTGTTAAGTTTGACTTTGATGTTTCTATCAGTTGGTCAGTTGGCATTGTTTATTTAACGATTTGCTCAAAATGGAAGCAATTCCACAAAATATAAGAGAAAAGGCCATAAAAGCGACCGAAAATCTTTTGCCAGTTAAAGCAAGGCAACAGTCTGATCGGGAGTATGGCATATTTGGTATTTGGAAAGATGCGAACGCAATTCTTCAAATAACCGAAACCGTTTTAATGGCATATTTTCAGGAACTGGTAAGTTATTGATTTTATTTTAATACATATGTTTGTATAAACTTGATCATTATTGTGAGAGAAATAAAATTGGATAAGCAATAAAATTTCCATATTTCCGCATTAGGACATTATAGGCGGGCATCAGAGGCGTATCCAGGAAAAATTTCTGGGGGGCACAAGTAGCCAAAAACTGAAGAGTAACGTTGGCTTATTTTTTAATAAGTAGTAGTTTTGCAAAAAAATAACGAAGGATGTAGAACACGAAAAAAACATTTGTTAAAATTATTTACAAAAATCTGTAGAAATTAGTAGAATACTCAATAAAAAAATTATTTTAAATAACTATATACATATAGGTTAATCCTAGGCCTAGGGCTCTGGGGGAGGCACGTGCCCGAGTGCCCCCCTGGATACGCCCCTGGCGGGCATTATCATAATGCCCGCTTATAATGCCCTAGGTGTGATAGCAGGTATTATTGCTTCCATAACATATTCCGTTTCTAAGGTATTACAGATCAATAATAGATGGGTAAAACATAAAAAAACAATATGCCACAAGACCTTCCTTTCCATTAATTTTGTTTTTTCAATATAGCGACCATATGTCACATTGACATTTAAAGTTGTCATTGATATGTCAAAAAATGCAGACGTTTCGCATACACTATCGTTCCAAATTTAAGCATCAAACGGTTCAGATTTTAGAAGGGGTGGACTTTAGGTCCTTACGGTAGATACAGGTTGTGAAAAAGACTGTAAACATAACCCTTACAAAAAGCTTCTTTGTCTTTACAATCTTTTAAGTAAATAATTCAGAAACAGACTAAGGTCGCAAAAATGCTAAAATTAAGGGGATGCCGTAGCACGTTAAATGAGTTAAAACGCGATTCGCTGCCGTTTTTAAATATTTGTTTGAGAAAAAGTTGTATATTGAAAAGTTTCTTAAAATGATCCAAAGATTATCGGAAAGTTGGTTACTTTTACGGTTTTGTAATTTTGGGAAATTTAATGTGTTAGTTATTACCATAACCAAAAATCAATTAACTTTCCGATATTCTTTGGATCATTTAAAGAAACTTTTCTATGTACAACTTTTTCTCAAAACAAATATTTTAAAACGGCAGCGAATCGCGTTTTAGCTAATTTAACGTGCTACGGCATCCTCTTAAATACATTATTATATTTCAAAATTTTTGAAATAACCGTTATTAAAATGCTTAATTTTAGGAAAATACTGAGGACACAAATAAACAAACTAATTTTGAAAAACATATTAAACTAGAAGGTACTGAAAAGTTGGAAGATGTTGAGCCACAAAAGATAGTGCAAGACGAAAAAGACGATGTGCTTCTTAAAGACCTCTAGATGACTTTTTAATTAAAATTATTAAATAAAATTTTATTTAAGAATATTGTTTGATTTTTTAAACTTTTCCTACTTCTTGAGAAAAAATAAATAAATAAAAATAATTAAATATAAAAATTTTGCTTCAAACATACGGTATTTTATATTTTTCTGATACAGGGTGTCTACTGGATGTCACAAATTTATTAAACATTAGAGACAACAATGAGACGAGCAACTAAATGTAAATAAATTATCCGAGAGAGAGATAGCTGCTGGGCCTTCCTTGTCTGTCTTCAAGGAAGGTAAACGCAGATGGCGCGTGAGTCGACTTTATCGTTTGCCCGCCAAATTCAAATTATATATGTAGCTGTGCCATTTGCCCTTAAAATTAGGTATTTGTTTTTGTTTCCTAATAATATAAAATATTGGGGTTTAGTTCAATAATTACACACATCTAATTAAAAATGTCATTTATTTGGTTTTCATGAAGATTTTTTTCTTACAGATAACCATGTCAATATTACCTTAAATTATCTGTTGAAAAGCACAAATTTAATATATACACTGTGATCACTAATAAAAGTCAATATTCAAAGTCCAATTAAAGGTAAAAAACCACGAAACACACAATAAATCAGAAAAAATGTAAACAAACTGTCCAAAAAATCGGCCATTAAAAAATATCAAACACAAATATTGAATATCATTTCGGCGTGACTGCCTGCATCAGCGTTGTCAAGTTAAAAATATTCGATTCTTGGTATATAGTATAAATAAGGTTTTAGCCAAAGAAAGACATTAAAGTTTACATGCAGAAATTGTAAACAACTTGGCAACCATAAAAAGGCGATGATTGCACCCTCTGCGATTACCTCCCATGATAAATGACAGAGACATAGTTATAGGAACTTGCGTTAAACCAGAGAGAGATAAAACGTAATGGACAAATTTCCAGGACCAGTAACGCGTCTAATTGTTGTCTCTGTAGACAAACTATAACTCCTAAACTTTAAACAAATTTAAATTAGACTTGTAAATGGTATGAGCAGAGGAGAGGTTTCGTATATTTTTCACTCTCCAGTCACTTCCCGTTTGACCGCAAATGGCTCCAATTTTGAATTTTTAAATTAAATATCCTCTATATTTTGCAATTTTTGCATTCCTGAGACAATTCTAAGTCAGAATGTGACTTTTTAGAAAGTTTTTAAGTCTATTTGATTTTTTTTAAGTCATTTTTAATATTTCATATAGGTGGCCATGATTATGATTGGGTGCAAATTAATTTTTCCTACGACCACTTGTGAAAATAGCAAATAGCACACTGATTTCATGCATAGAAAATGCGTTATATCACACTAGTGTTGCAAAGTACTTTACAGCACTAGTGTTGCAAAGTACTTTACAGCACTAGTGTTGCAAAGTACTTTACAACACTGGTATGATACATATTATGATGTCATTCTAAAAACTGCTATTGGTTTTGCAAGTGACATATTTATTGTAGTGACAGTAAAAAAACTTTTATTTACCTTAAACGGTAGAACCCAAATTAGCGAAAATCATTATATTTTATATTTATTAAAATTTACGAAAAAATAAAAACATAAACAAAAAGACATAACCACAAAAAACAACTTTTACTGACTGGCACAGTGTTGTCAGGTAAGTAGATCAAATTTAAAATCTCCCTTCTACCTTTGAGCACGTACTTTATAGAGGCAGCCTTGCCGCTTGACCGTTCGACCTAAAGCGCCAGAGAAAAAAGCCTATAGATCAAATTCCTTCCTCTCTTTCTTCGTGTACTCAAACAACTAGTTAAATCTTTTTTTAATCCCTAATTAAACCTAAGGCTAATACACACTTTATGAATCCACTTTCTTTTATCCATTCATAAATAGAATCAGACCCTTCCGACGTTGCCAAATGCTTTCCATATTTTGCATGGTAACTGACGTTTGGTAGTCGTTTTTCCTTACTTTAAGGACTTTAGGTTATGCATTTACAATTTTCATATTTTTTATATTTTTTCTTAAAAATATGAGGAAAAACTGTTATTTTTACTTAATTTTACATGTGATGTTCAGTTTCATTAACTCGTTTTACCAATTTTACCCCACCCAGCACCCCTTTTCACTCCCCGGTCCCGTAAGTTTATTTACTGATATTTTTAAAAAACGGAATATTTTGGATATGCACCACTTACGTTTTATTTAGAAGAGTGTCTAAAATATGTAAGAATCGATAATTTTTAAAAACCCTTATAATAGCAGAAAACCGTATTAAACTATTAGCGTTATTACCTAACAAAACCATACAATTTTTATTAAGTGAGGGCCTTTTTAAATTCCAAAATGATAAAAGTTATATAATGCTTCTAGGTAGGTGATTTTCGATGTAAAAATATTGTCAAAACAGTATAATATAGCAGTGAGGAAAAGTATATATCACACTAGTGTTGCAAAGTAAATATCACCCTAGTGTTGCAAAGTTCTCAATTGTTTTTTATTTTTCTGAACAGACAAACTTTAATTTTTTTTTTTTGGTGAATAATTTGTGGTCGTAGGAAAAATAGTGTACAGTACTCGTGTGAAATTAGTCATTTTCCACACTTGTAATGTAATATACTATAGTGACCCTAGATGATGTTAGTAGAACAAATTTACGAAGTTTGTTGTCAATACAATCGCAAAATTTTAGTGATTAATATAAAAGATAGGAATAAAACAATTTGACAAATTGACATTTCCGTGTCTAACTATTATTTTTCAAATGGAAACCCTTTTACACAAGAACTTTTCGTATAAAAGATTTTTTGACAAATCTAATGATCCGAATTTATTTGCGGTCGACTTAAAAATAAAGTCATAAATAAAGGATCATAGCCACCTACGCAATATTAAAAAGAGCTCTCAAAAAATCAAATAGGTGTAAAAACTTTTTAAAACGTTACCATTTAAATATTCAAAATTGATGTCATTTCTGGTTAATCTGGAATTAATCAAAGAGAAATAAATATGCCAAAACTCTCCTCTTTCTATACCATTTCCTCTTAGCAAGTCTTATTTTGATATGTCTTATACCATAAAGTAACATACCTACGAATAAGAGAAACCATAGCATGCTAAAATTTTCGTACCGCTTTTGCGGCAGGCTCAGCGCTGCCTGGCGGCAGGCTTGTCATTTTTGCCAGTTTACACTTTAAATGCGTCGGTCGAAGCCTTGCCTCGTGTAACATCAGCGGTGGGGAGACACGTAAGCTTACTGAAATGACTAACTGGCGGTATTTCAACGAGAAACGAATAAAATTATATTTGGAGTTTTCGCATGACCTGTCCTTAAATCGGCTATTCCACTCTTATAATTTCCTTACTCGATGTTTATACTCTAGAACAGTAGCGTAGCTAGGCGCAGGCGGTGTAGGCGGTCGCCTACGGCCTCGCGCCTAGGGGGCCATCGCGGCCAGATGGTCTTGCAGTTCAAGATGTAAAAT
>JACEGR010011375.1:0-15119 GCA_014170235.1 Listronotus bonariensis | reverse complement strand
AAAAGTCCTATGTGATGGATATCGGACAAAGATTTTCTGACATATTTCTTGCCGCTGAACAGGAATCTGAAGTCAAAACTTAAGGTCGAACTGCAAAAAAACAAATTGCGAGGATCAAGGGGGCACTATCTTTTTTAATTATTATTGAAAGGGGTTATGTAGCACCTCATTTATAGGCCCTTTGTTGACGTGTGATTTAACGCCACATTGTTTTCAAAAATCAGCCCAACCGTTCCAGACTTACAACCATGTGAAATTTGACTTAAATACTATACAAACAGTGAAGCTTTAATGGTATTGGCTTGTAAGTCTAAAACGGCTGAGCCGATTTTCAAATACAAAGTGGCGTTGAATAGAGTGTCAAGAGGCCTTTAAAATAAGGTGCTACATAACCATCCATTTCAATAAAAAAATTGCTAGTGCTTCCTTGGCCCCCGCAATTCGGTTTTTTGCAATTTAACCTCTAGTTGTTACTTCAGATTTGTGTTTATCGGCAAAAATATGTCTGAAATCTTTTCCGACACCCAACACATAACACTTTTTCATTTTTCACTACAGTTAACTTAGCCCCCAATTGTGCCTCTGGTTTATTTTTTTTCTTCTGGATTTTACAAAATCAGTTGTTTTCAAATTTCGACAAGTTGATTGACCCAACTGACAGCAATAAATTTTAATCTGTAAAAGTTTTAAATACGTACCAAATTTCATTTTGATATATTAAAAATCAAAAAGTTATAGAGGTGAGCCACCAGCTAGAGACACACGGTGTTTAGGGTGAATTTTAACAGATAGAGATCAATTCAAAAGTAAAGAAGCCACAACCGTCATACAAGTAAGGACGTCAATCAACTTTGACCCATATAACATTTTTTGCCGGCGTTGTACATTTAATTTACTGGCATTGCCAACACTCTTTAATGGCAAGGCATTGGCAAAAAGGTATCAAAAGACGCGAAAGTGGGTAATTAGCCGTTATTAGGCCACGTGTTGCAGATAAAGTGATGGCATCCGTCATTAATAATTTATGATGAAAAAATGAGTTTAGGATGATGACATCCATCATTAATAAGTTATTGGCAAAAAATGCGTTTAGGATAATGGCATTTATCATTAAATAAGTATTGCAAGTTTTATAAGTTGAATGTCCCAAAAGTTAAATATCATATTTAGAATTTTGTAATCGAAAAAAATGAGAAAAAAAAGGCAGGAAAACTTTATTAATAAAAAAATTACATAATATAAATTTTTATACCGTAACAATAAACCAAAAAATAAAATAAAAAGTATGTAATAAAATTAAAAAAGATAGTAAATCAAAAGAAAACACTTTAAAATAGTAAGTATTTAAGGGACACTTACACTCAATTTTCAAATCCAAAACATAGAGAGAAATATTTTAAAGGAGTTAAATGTCAAAAAAAAAACTATTAAATATATATAGTTTTTTTATTAACACGTCTTTAAAACTTTTAATAAGGCAACTCCCTGATTTCATATAATTTTTTCGGTAACTACAAATGTAAAAGGTTTTAAACGAAATATTTACAGCTCCTAACAGTCTGCTTAAATAACTCGCCTTCTTGACTAGCCATCACCAATTAATTACACAACACACATAATTAGGTAATGAATACACTTAATTATGTCTACTAAAAACTCTTTTCTTTAAAAAAGAAACTAAAAAGCTAGAAAACCACGTAGAAAACAATTGCACAAAGCGGCCAAACAAAAGCATGGTTGCCTCATCTGTCAATTTGTCAAATCTTGTATTTCGGCTAAGCGGGAAATTTGAATTTATCACCTTCGGTCGAAATCGTCGAAATTAACCTAGCTAATTTTACCATCATTTTATTTTTATTCTCTCAAAAATACATAATAAACATTTTGTTTGACTTAATTTTTATTTGCATGATTTGTATCAATAAAATGTTAGGAAAAGGCCATTTCCTTTAAATTATGTAAAAAAAAACATAAAATAATGTTGTTTAGTCGCCATTATAAATAAAACAGATCAAAAAATTGCTCGAATGTTAGTTAAATACCAATGTTAATAATATGGTTTGAAAAGTATAAATATGCGTTGAAGGTTTGCCTGCAAAAATCCAATATTTATTTGCCTGCAACAAAAAGGCATGCTTTATTTAATCAGGATTGGTATGCCGCCATTTTTGTATGCTTGCCGGCAATTCGCCTGCATGTAATAATTATTGGCAATTGAGTGTTTATTTAGGGTTAACTTTTTAATGCGTATTAGATGTTGGCATAATATTGCCACCAATTGCCAATGCTTTACCATCAATGCCAATATGAAAAATGTATATTGCCGGCAAATAGTGTTTGCTGGGTACTGTCTAAAAGCGTCGTTTAAATTGTGTGCGAGCAACAAAAAGTAGAATAATTTAAAGTGAGACAGAAGTAATGACCGCCCGGCATTTTTATTATAGACGTTTAGTTTACTACTGAATCAATTATTTAAAAAGTAAATAATATACAGGGCATTATTTGCCTTTTCTTCAGAATAAAATTAAAAACCTTTGTATCGTAAGTATCTTAGTATTAAATATTTCATTATTTTATTTCTTTTAAAGTAATCATAACTTTTTTTATATTGTGTAAGAGCAGAATAGTTCTTCATAATATATAAAAGTTTTAATTTTCTTAAAATGTTTAATAAACTTTTTCATTTTATTCTGGAGAAAAGCCAAATAATATTTTGTTTAAACGTAATTTTCTAGAAAACAAATAACGCATAAAATAATATACAGGGCGTTTTCTAACTACGGTACGAAACCAAAGGGGTGATTTCTTATACATTTATATGAAAAAGTTTCTACACACATAAGTCCGGACTTGCTTCATTTCTGAGATACAGGGCGTTAAAGTTTTATTTTTATTGGTATTTTTTAAATATTACTTACACACTTATTTAATGTAATAAGATGTTTGTAAAGCTCTACCTAGAGGATTATTGGGTCCACTGGCCCCACAGCCAATGTTATTTTTTAAAAAGTACGGCACTGACTTTTTATGATGTTTTTAAACTTTTCCCAGATTAGAAAATCAAAGATTTAACTTTTTAGTCTCTTGTATTTCCGTCGTATGTCGCTTCGATTTCGAGAAAAAATTGGAGACACCTCAAGTTTTTCTAAAAGTAGCCATAAACAGCATAAAATAAAATCCAAATATTAAAAAAAATTGTTAGTAAATAAGGAAAATGACGATTTCCGATAAAATACACGACTGCTTATTTACTTAGAGGCTAATAATTGTTAATTTTTATTTCTGTAAATAGTTTATATCATGCTGTCTATGGGTACTTTTTAAGAAGAAATTCAAACGAAGCTAGATACGAAGAGAATACAAAAGACTAAAAAGTTGTATTTTTAAATGCCTAACCAAAAAAGAAATATAAAAACTTTATAAAAGTCACTTGCGTATTTTTTCTCAATAATATTGGCTGTAGTGCCTAATAAGACGCCACTGGACCCTATAATCTAAATCTAAGCAGAGCTATAAAAGCGCCCTATTACATTATACAAGTGTACTAAATTTTATCTAAATCGGTTAAAGGATTATTAAGTTATATTTAAAAAATAACGACTTTTCTTTAGAGCTTTAACACCCCATATCTCCGAAATCAAGCAAGTCCGGACATATGTGTGTAAGAACTATTTTTCACAAAAAGACATAAGAAATCACGCCTTTAAGTTTCGTACCGTTGTTAGAAAACACCCATATAATTACCTTACCTCCGTTTTCATTTTAACATTTTGGCGTTTGTGTTTGTGAGGTGAAAGGATAACCCTAAACAAGTATGTCCAGGGCCGTATTAACTGTTTAAGACGCCCTAGGCTAGAATTCCTAGAGCGCCTATTCTTCCACCAAAAAATTTTTGAAGAGCAAAAAAGGTCATGCCCTCCTTTTCGCGCCTATTTCCCTATTTCATTCTAAAGCACCTTATTCACAGAGAAATTATTCCCCAATCTCCAAACCGGGGTGCAAAACTGTCACATTTGCATGAGAAGTAAATGTATTTCATAACAAACACAACCATATTTGCGAGCTAACATTGCTTTTCATGCGAATGTGACAGTTTCGCGTGACCGTCTGTATCCCGGTTCAGCTAACGTAAACTAATCCGACGTCAAAACGGCAAAGCTGCCTCTAGTAGCTATATGCTTAAAGGAATGAATAATATGAATTCATATTATGGATTGTCGAGGGGAGGATAACCATCTTTTATGGCGGACAAGTTTAAAAAGTGGCAATCGGAATGTAGCATATTGGGATGGCGCCACAGTAGCCAGTGGAGAGATTTTCGTATTTCTTTCTTTTTTATTTTGTCTATCTGTCCTTCTTCATTTTGTATCTGACTCTAATAATTCATGCTCATTGGTTAAAAAATCTCCTTTGGCTACTGTGGCGCCACCTTAAGTAGCACCTTTCGACGGACACTTTTTAAAAATTCAGATGGTTATCCTCCCCTCCACCATCCATAATTCATATAAATAATTGCACTGCCCATCTCTACTCTACTTACTTTAGTATAATTATTGTACTAGAAACAACCCTGCAAACACTTATGTAGTGACATCTGTGCTTTTATACTGTAAACAGTTTCGCCCATTTTGTTACAGGAATCTTTAATGCAGAAAATTTGTACGGTAACTAGATAAATTTAAACAAATATAAAATAAAATGCTTAGGTTTAAATTCTGTTTAAAAGGTGACGCCACCTGTATCAAATATAACTGAACCTATAGTCAACTTACGTTGCAATTTTTAAATTTAAAAATAATGATAGAAAATTAAAGCCCAGCCATGCAAATTGGAAAATCACAGAAGAATTTAAACAAATAATTAAGCCTTCAAGTGAAAATGTTACAACTAACTTAATGACTACCTAACTATTTTTTAAAAATATATCTTTTGTTTTTTATTTTGTTTAATTTAAAGACATATTTAAATAAGTTTATTATTGTTCACATACCCTTTAGTAATTACCAGCCAACCGTTTTTTCTTAGATTGATCTAATATCTATTTAATAAATTTATTTTTTTTAAATAAATTGGGTTGAGGGGTGACATTTTTCGAAAAAATGAGACGATAAGTTCAAAAAGTTGTAAATTATAAGTTAGAAAGAGATAGGCATAGGACGATTCGTCTTTACATACTCCCAATGGACTTTTTACCAAAACATGAGATAACGAGATACAGATTCTGTAAAGTAAAAAAGATAGATTTACACCAATCGTATTACACAGAAACATGGCGATTGACAACTGATTGTGTTTTGTGGTTCGAAAAGCGATCTTGGGAAGTAAAACCCTAAAAAACTCAATTTTCGCGAAGTGAAATACAAGTTCCGCAAAAAATGTGCAATGTGACCTAATCGAAAAAGTGCACCCTGATGTTTTTTAGTTTGTTTTTTTGTTAAAGTGCCCGTTTTCACCACGAATGTTTTCGGATATTTTTCTCATCTTGGCAAGACAATGGCGGTGCTAAAGGAGTGTTGTTTCACGACTGAGTGCTGATTTCTTTCATAGTTTTTCTGAGATAAATATGAATACTGGCATAGGGTCAGATTACGATTTTAATTCTGAAGAAAACTCGTCAAAATGGAAGGGTCTTCTGACTGCTGCCTTGAAAAAGTAAGGATCGTCATAAATAGGCGGCTGTGCACCTGTCAAATTGTGTTCATTTGTTCTGGGGGTTCGTGGGATGATAAAATTGTTTTGTTTTTTACCACAAAGAAGTTTATCAATAATTTGACTACCCTAATTAATGAAAAAGGTTTATGAAACTGGGGATTAACTGCTTATTCAGTAAAAATTAAATTATTTATTAACAGTATCAACAGCTGAGGCAGTAGACACTATACCTAAATAAAAAATATTTTAACTGATTTTTTTTGAGATTCTATTACAAAAATTTACCCCAATATTATCCATAATCTTTATTTTGTATTGTAAACTGTGGTTAGTTTAAGAGTTATCTGCAGATATCTGAAAAGAAATAAATATTTATTTTGTAAAAGGGAGATTTCCAAGGGGATTTTTGGGGCACTGATCACAAATCTGAAAGACATGGACATTTTTTCTTTTCAAGATATCCATCGTCAAACTTGAAAACCAAATTTACCTTATTTTCACTATATTTTCCCTTTTTTGCTAACAATTATGTATTTAAAGGTAAATTGGCCCTCAATATTTGATTTCCACCTCTAAAAACCCATTTTTATATTTATTTTACCCCTTTTTCCATTAAATTGTAATGCTTCAATTTTAATTGGAGGATTGGAAGTGAAGCTTTGCAATTTTATGAAAAAAATTGGAAAATAAATATAAAATAGGGTTTTTAAGAGGTGTGAAATGTGTCCGACTAAAAACTCCCCTATACTTACCAAATTTTATTTTAATCAGTGATGTGTCTTGATGATGATGTGCATTGCACCCTGGTGCCTTGCACCACCTGGTAGGCACGGCCCTAGGTGCCCATGTACATTGGTGAATTTTTGTCAATATTTCTGTACTCATTTATTGTTAGACAATCCAAAAAATATCTTATTTCTAATTGGTACATACATTTTATTTAAGTTAAAAACTCATGAAGAAATAAAGAAATTGAAAGCAATTCAAAAACACCAACTAAAACACTTTTAGAAGTACAGCAGTTCATAAATTACACTTTACAATGTTTTAATAAATGGAGTCTACATCATAACCCAGCCAAATTACAGTTCCTAATAGTCTACATGGTGGTAGAGAATATTCTGCTGTGATTTATTTTAAAAATCAGCAGATTCAACCAAAAACTACTGCCAAATATTTGGGAATTAATGTAAATAGTAACTAAAATTAATAATCACACACAGGAAATGCTAAATGGACAGTAATTACCTAATAATAATCACCCTCTAAACCAGATGCCATATGACATAACTAATATTTCTTCAATTGCCCTGATTGAAAGAACTATTAAAGAAATTTACATATAACAGCTTTGAGCTTATGCTAATAATGTGCAGGATGAACAAACAAGACAGATTTTGTATAAAGCACACACAAACATGACTATCCTATAAAAAGCATCAAATTTGGTTGACCCTGTAAATTAGAAATATTAATAGATGTAAAAACCATACAAAAAAATCTGTTGAATATATAATAAGCATTATTGATGTAACTAAATCTTCTGCTGAGGAACAAATTAAAAAATATAGATTGCTATATATGAAGATGAGACACAGACAGACATATCTTATTTAATAAAAACCTATTCAGGATATTTAAAACTTTTTAAGATTTCTGTGGCTATTTTAATTTTTGTAGCCGCATTTTATCTAGAATGTTAATTAGAATTAAATTAAAAACCAAATTAAAAGTTAATTACCGGGCCTTTCTTTATTTTTTATTATTAAACCCAAGAATAACTAAAGAGAAGCGTCAAAAACAGTCGGCACCTTTAATGTAGCTGGTACAAAAATTTGTGACCTTGAACGTCTCATATTGACACTTAACAACGCTTTTAGCGCCAATACACTAAAATAAATGTCAATGGCATTGTAAAGTGCCTTACGTCAAAATAATTTAAAACAAAAAGCAATCTTGGGAACTTTTTTATTATTTTATTATTATTAACAAGATTTTTTTAACTACTAACCTAAAAATTGCAATTATTTACTTCATTCCTCTAACGAGAATGAATGTTTCCGAGAATATTTCTCACCCTAGGTAAATAATGATAATAAAACAATACATGGGTCTCCTACAATATTATGATTTGGGGCCAAGCTACCACCATCAATAGAGTCTTTGTACCACAGAATAGTTAGACTTATATTTTGGCTAAAACCATTAGAATCATGAAAGGAAACATTTAAAAAGCACAAAATTCTCACAGTAACATCTATTTACATCTTAAAATGTGCACTCTATGTTCATAAGAATAAGGATGCATTTAAAAAGAACCTGCACAATCATAACTACAAAACCAGGAATGCATCATCACTAGAAATCCCAAAACAGAACGACCACCTTTGAAACATCACTCCCATTATTCATGCATTAGAATCTACAATAGAATGCCGGATTGCATTAAAGAATCGAGGACCCTAAGCATGTTTAGAAAAAGACTGAAAGAATTTTTAATAATGAATGTATTTTACAGTTTCTCGGAGTTTTTGGAAATGAAGTCTTAGTCAAAATTTTAACTTGTTAGTTTTTGTTTTATTTTATTGATCATGTTGTTTGTGCACTTTGTCTTGTCTTTTTTAAGATTTGACTTGTCTTTATTACATTTCGATCTATGTTAGTCTTATTTTATTTTATTTTATCCTATTATAGTATATTATTCTCGACCTGTCTAATGTCATGTTTATGATGTTTATAGACTAATAAATGATTGATTGATTGAATAATAAGACATTTCTCATATTAAAATTTGACACATGCCAAATTTTTACATAAATAAAGCCAGTCTTTTTGATATTCTGATACATTCAACAAATTGTTAGGAAATTACTAATGCCAAAATTAAAATCGTTAATAAGTATATATAAATGTTAGCAGTAAAAGTTTCCTGATTTTTTTTTTTCTAATTTTTATGACAATATATTGTATTTTTTTTGCTAGTTTATTCTTGTTTTTTTTATTATTATATATTTTAGCTGCTTAATTTATTATAGTAGCACAAAAATCTAGTTGACCATGTTTGACTATGTTTTAAAAAATAAAATAATTCCACCCCATATGTACTCAGAACCTTGATCTATAAAAATGGGTAGTAGCAACTTGATTATTGAATGTGATTTGAGTTATACATTTTTATTTTTATATTTTAGGTTCTGGAGCAAGTTCATCCCTCACTTGGAGCCAGAGAAGAAGCTCTGGATTATGTGGAGAGTTTATGCCTCCGATTGTTGGGCATGCTATGCGCTAAACCTAGTCCACATACTGTCCAGGTATGTTCACACTGTATGAGTGTTGAATTTAGGCATTACGCGCATGGCCGTTGGTGACCGCCCACATCGCCCATGCCTAGCTACCACCTCAATGTATCGCATATCCTTAAATATTGTATTCATAATATTTAATTCAAAACACAAGAAAAATATATTTTTAGCCCATTTCATCTATATTAACCAAATTCTTCGAGGGAGGGCTTAATCCTCCCTGGTCTACCCCCGCTGGTTCAAAACTGCACTGAATACAAAGCAATAATGTGACACACCTATCTTAAACTACTAATACAAATTACTAAGATTACACTTTTTTCCTTTACAGAAAACGATTAATTATTAATAACAACAAATGACCATAAAACCCTAAAAAAAATAAAAACACAAAAAATAGACAAAGGTACCAATATTTTTTCAGTTCTTTGGTTATAGTCTAAAGCAAGGCGCAAATTAAGACCCATATAACGCGACGCAATGCAGCACAGCACATACTTTTATAATCGAGTAAAATTAAAGCTGTATTTTCTATTGTCAACAGTTCAAATTAAATATCTGAAAAATAAAGCAAATCACAAACTGCATCATTCAAGAGGAAAAATGAGGTTAAAAATTCAGCTGATCAATGGGTTTAAAAGCATCGAGTTTTTTTACAACAATCATAATGACGTCATTTTAAAATATGGTTTAAAATGTCTTTGGAATTGTTGACAATAAAAAATATGGCTTAAGCTGTTATTAAGCTGATGACTAGCTACGGGTCTACTCGAAAACGCGTTGATTTTCATGGCAGTGCACAGTTTCTCGCGTCGTATGTGTTAGACCCGTATAAATTTGCGGCTTGCCTATGATCCGAATGGGAAGCGATTTGCACCCATCTGTTTACCGGATAAAAACTATTTTATAATAATTTTAGTATTTAAACAAAGGTATTGCCACAGGGTTGCCTAAAAAGTTATGGCTATATTTCAGTTTAAAAAAAATCACCTACATTCTAGGCTAGTTCTGCGTCCTAACTAACAAATTGGTAAAGCTGAGATATTAATTTATTATTTAGGATATTGGTGTTTTCTGCACATAAGTAGTATGTAAATTTAAGAGATATAAATTGTAGTTAGAACATTTTAACTTAGCCACATAAGACAAAGACCATATTGGGGCCCCTCCTATACATTTTGTTTACTAACTAATTACCATCTGTTATAGAAGATAAAGTGGTGATGTATGCCGATGATACCTCAGTTATAATTAGTAAGGTGACTGAAAATGATGCCGAGCGGCAACTTGAGAAATCGCTTTATAAATTAAAGCTATGGTTTTCAGAAAATAATCTAGTAATGAATGTGGATAATACACAAATAATAAGATTCTCTGCTAGGGCAAGTAGCACAACTTCATATCATTATAATGATGATAATCTAGAAACGACAAACAAGGTGTCATTCCTTGGAATGACAATCGATCAGAGGCTAGACTGGAAAGCCCACATAGATGAACTCTCGGGCGTGTTATCGAGAGTATGCTACGCCCTAAAGATATTATCGAGCGAGATTGGGGTAAATGCGGCTTTAAATGTCTATCATGCACAAATTATGTCACGAATACACTATGGAATTGTTTTTTGGGGAAACTCGGTTGATACTGGGCGAGTACAGATTCTGCAAAAAGATGTTTAAGAACTATTTTTAAATTGTTAACTAGAGAGAGCTGTAGACCATTATTTAAAGATAAAAACTCTTTACAGTTGTTAATCTCTATATATTTGAATCAATAAAATACATAATACAAAATAAATCATTATTTGAAAATAACAAAAAAAGCACAATTATAGTACAAGAACAAAAATGATTTTTTATTGGATAAAACAAATTATACCTATGTTCAAAAAACGTGCACTACAGCCTTCTCAAAATCTGGAATAAAGTACCGACTGAAGCTAGACTGCTGCCTGAAAAATACTTATGAAAAAAATTAAAGTATTCTTATTAAAAACCCATTTTATGAGGTGAGAGAGTTTTTTCAACATTCCTGTGATATTCTGACTGTATGAATTTTAAATTTTATTTTATTTTATTTTTTACTGTATTAAACATTGTTTTTAAATATTTTAGGCTTAGGTTTTTTAAATTTTAATAAGTGACACGTTCTACACTTCTTGTGAGGTATTTTGTATTTTTGTACAGTTTTTGGAACAAATAAATTATTATTATTATTATTATATGCCAATATAAGTTAGAAAATAAAAAATGAAAAATTTTGTAGTTAGGACGTTTCAAGTAAGGAGGGCAGAGTTAATAAAATATGTATTTTAAAATAATATAGAATGCACCAAAAAATTGTTATAATTGTCCAAAATTTAAAAAAATTGGCATGGTCTTATTTATAAAATTGGATAGAAAAAAATAGAGATGTATTAGTACTGTCATGTAGAGTAAAAAATAAAAATAAAATTGCCGTTTTACAGGGTGTGTCAAAAATTTTGAATTTTTATAATTTAAATAAGGCCTTGACCATAATTTTTAAGGCAGCCCGGTGGCAATACCTTTGTTTAAAAACTACATTTAATAGGCTAAGGTATTTTTATTTTTAATTTTAGGATGTTGAATCCAGAGTCCAAAACACTTTTCCCACGCCCATTGATAAGTGGGCCCTCAAAGAAGCTCAGGAGGCTTTAGAAAGGGGGAAGAAGAAGTCAGTCCTCTTGTTACCAGTGGATAAAATCCACTATCTTATGCAAAAGGTAGAATATTTCCTTAGTAAATTAATATACCAAGGGATGAACCATTACATGCATGATGTAATGAAGTTAAAATTAAAATAGTATTTATTTAATTTTAAAAGTTTTTTTTGAAGCTTCTTAAATTAAATGCTTTTTACTTCAACGCGAGTATGAAGTTGCCATAAAAGGACCCAGCATCATTTGCATTGAAAACTGGCATCGGTGAAATTCTTTAAGATTGTAATATGTTAAAGTTTCATCCCTACTAGTAATATTTCTTAAAAATTTTGAGAGGTCACCAGTAATATTTTGGATTTAGGGCTGCCCAAAGTGACGTCTCTGGATGATATAAAAAAGCACATTATATACTGTGTAAGGCTTTCGCGGCCATCTTCTACTAAACTTAAGTTTTTGAGCTATTCTGGCCGTCGTAGATTTTGTATCCATCCAAAATCTACAACGACGGCCGAATAAACCAAAAAAATAAGTTTAGCAAAGCACATTATTTTACTTTACTTTACATACATATTTATAAAACATATAAGGCGTGATCAGTAAGTAATGATAATCAGTGTGAAACAGAAATATTAGGTTAAAAACGCTATTTTATTTTTTAACATAGTCTCCTAAGTTAATATATTTAGTGTATCTTTTTCCTAAACCCATGATTCCCTTAGAAACAAAATTCTTTGTCTTGACCCTCCCAAAATGCCTCTCAAATTTGTTGCCCCGGAAGTGTTCTTTGAGTCGAGAAAAGAGATAGAAGTCACTGGGAGCTAGATCTGGCAAATAGGGTGGGTGTTCAAGCAGTTCGAACCCCGTTTCTTGAATGGCAGCCATCGCAACTGCGGCTTTGTGGATCGGGGCATTGTCTTGGTGAAACAGCACTCCGGCGCTCAGTTTACCGCGTCTTTTCGACCAAATAGCCTCTCACAATCTTTTTATTTGGTCTGCGTAGTATGAGCCTGTTATAGTAGCCCCCTTTTCCAAATATTCCACCATAATAATTCCTTCAGCATCCCAGAAAACAGACGCCATAACCTTTCCCGCTAAACTTGACACTTTGAATTTCTTCGGCGTTAGTGAAGAGGCTTGTTTCCAAATCATTGATTGCTGTTTGGTTTTGGGATCAAACGCGCAGAGACCTTTTTCATATGCAATTCGTTGACAATGATTTTTGAACACTGCCATACGAGATCCCTGTAACCTCAGCTACATACCTCACGGTCACTCTTCGATCGGCAAACACGATATCTTCCACTTTTTTACGTTTTCTCCAGTAAGGGACGTGGATCGGCGTCCCTCGCGATGTTCATCTTGAGTAAAGGTTCTTCCCAGCTTAAATTCATTCATTTGCCCAACATGCGACTGTGGAATATGGAGGAGCAGAGTCCCCCAATGTTTCCTCTAAGTCGCTGTGTATGTCTTTTGTAGACATTTTTAGCTCTTGCTTCATTTTTCTCCATTTTCATGTGTTCCCTTCGACAGTTCTTATTCAAATGAATGTAACTCCCGATAATGACGGCCCAAAAAAAAATTTTTTTTTTTTTTTTTGAAGTTGGACTAGTGGATATATAAGCTAGCAAATAAGTAATAATTCGGATTTTTGTGCTTTCTAGAAATACTCGATTATCATTACTTATTGATCACCCTCGTAGATAGAAGATCGAAATTTGCGCTATTTAGTTAAAAATACATTAAAACTACTGAGCCGCTTTTAAAAAACTAAAGATAATTTAGAAGAGAACTAAAAACCCTTTAAGAGCTATAAGAAAAATAAAAATAAACTAACCACAACTAACCATGACTCCCTAATATAAAAAATGACAGCACTTGCCATTCTTTCCCATTTGAACTTTTTGACGTGTGTTGTTGAGGGAAAGGATAACCTAAATAATAAGTAAATTTTGTCAGCAAAGTTTCCTCTAAACATAAAATTGGCATGTTTCAGGATTTTAAAGGAATTATAAGGGGTAGCTTGTTTTAATTGGAATGCATTGGTTAGTTCTTGGTTAGATTGGGATTTTTTGATTAAGTGAAGTGTTAAAAGCATTTAAAAGTTAGACATCCAAGAACAAGAATATAACTATTTCTTTCTGGGTTTTAACACAAAATGATGTTTTTAGGAATTGCTATTGTACAAAGTAGATTCAACAGTATCGCTGTTTCTAGTCGCCGTCTTGGAGTACATCTCGGCTGATATTTTAAAACTAGTTGGGAACTACGCCAAGAACATCAAGCACGTCGAGATTACCTATCAAGATGTGCAGATTTCTATGAAGGTGGACAAGGTATGATCTTTTTAGTTGATTTGTTGAGTTTTTTTGCTTTTGCTAAATAATTAAGATTTTTTTAATATTATCCTGTGACAGTATTGGCACTTTCAGCCAACTATTTTATTTATGGTACTGGTTTCGGAAGCTGTTGATTTGTAAAGAACACAGTAGACTGTGCCAAAAAAAATGACTTTTTTAAATAGGTTGTTATGGAAATACTTTAAAATATAGAAATCCCGGGTAGCCCAATTAACTTAGACTTTCACCTTGGAATCCTACGGAACAAGCTAAATTTCTATACATAACTTTATTTTGGTACAAAAAATACTCTCTTAAAAATCTCCTATGATATCGTGTAAGGAACTCGAAATATGAAAGGTCAAATGACAATAAAAAATAGTTCTTTGCAAATATCTCATTTCCTTTACTTTTAATTGCATTTATATTTATTTTAAAAGTTGTAGAACACAAAATTCTTTACAAATTTGATTCTAAGCATTTTTTGTCATACCCACTGATCTCATAATAGAGGGCGCAGAGTGTAAAGCACTTTAGTGTATGTACATACCTTAGCACGCAATCAATCGTGATATTTAGCAGATACTTAAGTAAAAAGATGACATATTAGACTAAAATTCACGATTGATTGCATGCTAAGGTATGTTCTACAATATGAATAAATGTCAAAAAATTGTAAAAGGAACACTCCTGGTGCCGTTCCGGGCGGTTCTGGAGCATAAAAGAAATACAGCAAATATCATAGAAGATTTTTAGGAAAGTATTTTTTGACTAAAATAAAGGTATGCACAGGTATTCAGCTTATTCCGTGAGATTCCGAAACTGACCCTTTAATTTGACTAAGACGACTGGGGTAGGGATTCTGCCGTAAAAGAATCATTTTTGGCACAGTCTACTGTGTTCTTACAAATCAGCAACTTCCGAAACCAGTACCACATAAATAAATAGTTGGCTGAAAGTACTAATACTAATACTGGATAATATTAAAAAAATCTTAATTATTTAGCAAAAGCAAAAAAACTCAACAAATCAACTAAAAAGATCATACCCATGTCCACCTTCATAGAAATCTGCACATCTTGATAGGTAATCTCGACGTGCTTGATGTTCTTGGCGTAGTTCCCAACTAGGTTTTAAAATATCCTTCCT
>JACEGR010011374.1:0-15126 GCA_014170235.1 Listronotus bonariensis | reverse complement strand
ATAGCTCTTTTAACACGCTTTTATTAACTTGGGTTGTAACTATCTATCCATCTATCTATCCATCTATCTATCCATCTATCTATCCATGAATGTAACGGAATCTTTGAGCCTAATTTTAGCCAACTTCCAGCTATTCGATTTCTTTGAAACTTTGCACACGTATTAAGGACCCATGACAATGCAATAATCTGCAAACAGTATCCCGTTATCCTGGTTTGGATCGCCAGGAAAAAAATCCATTATATTATTATAACCACTGCTTGATACCACCAAGTGTCATCTGTCACCTGTACGTCCCAGTGGTACCAACCACCGGCCATTTCAAGAGTTCGATCTGAATCGATTTTACTTAAATTTTATATTAGGTTATTTTCAGAAAGTCCATCTGAAAAACTTTGCTACTCTTGACAAAATGGCGAAAAAATGTTTTAGTGGGTTGCCATCTGTTGGCAACATTCCAAACTTTTATACATACATAAATGCATATCGAACTAAAAATGAAAAATAAATAATAGTTTTAAAAAACTAAAAAACACGCTTTTATATGCAACCGAACTAAAAATTAGAAAATAATTTTTCATTAAAAAAAATATTGTCACTTCATAGTAAAAAGCGTGGGGTGCATTTTACTATTTTTTCATAACTTTTCCATCATAGATATTGGCAAATATAATAATTATAACATTTAATATATTAAGCACCCCACGCTTTTTACTATGAAGTGACAATATTTTTTTTAATGAAAAATTATTTTCTAATTTTTAGTTCGGTTGCATATAAAAGCGTGTTTTTTAGTTTTTTAAACTATTATTTATTAAAATAGGAATACTGAGGGTTCTGGGAGACCCCATTCCCCAGATAATATGGGTCCCATAGCCTATTAAAATATATACGTGTCGTCGTGTCTCTTTAAACCAGGCAATTTTTGAAAATGCGTGACAAGAAGCCAGTCTTAAGCATTAATAAAACATTGGGGTCAAGGTATCAGAAATGGTTTGAATGCAAGCGTTTTCTGTCTAATCTCTACCCGCTAGTCTTCAACAAACAACAAACAAAAATAATGATTTAAAATAGTAATTTATGTAACAAGTGCATTAAGTGATACTTTTTTTACGAATGGAGAGTTTGACAGTACGAGCCGTTAGGCGAGTGCAGCAATCCCATGAGTAAAAGAAGACACTTTATGCATGTGTTACATACTATATTTTTCTATGACCTTATAAAAATTTCCCAAATTACCAGTTTATACATGTTTTATTTATTTAAACTTATTTATTTTAATTTTTGCAGCACAGCCATTACAGGGTGGCCCATCATATTCGACACGGTCTGTAGCTAGATAACCATGGGGTTTTTAAAAAAGTAAATACTGAAACATATACAGGTCGGATAAGGCCACAGTATAAAATTATTTTACTCTATACAGGATGTCTTAGAAAAGTGTGACGTATCAAAGTTATATTTTTTGAATGGAACACCCTATATTTTATGACGGTTTTAGATTCTTCATACAAAAATAATTTAAGTTTGTTAATAGTACCAAGTGTCTAATTTTATTCGTTTTTGTGATATTTGATTTTTTTCATAATGCAGGGGTGCAAATAAATTAATTTTAATTTAACAATATAAACTCCTTAAACTTTAAAATTTGTTACAAGATTAGAAAAGTCTGCCATATCATACGTAGGTCAAATCAAGATCAAATATTGTACAGGGTGATCAAAAAATAATTTCAATTTTTCAGAAAATCAAATAGCCATATCTCTCTTATTTTAAATGGAACACCCTGTATTTTTTTACGTCACATGATGACAAACAAAATACTCTTTCAAATGGTGTATAGGTTGCCTATACCTATCTTTTATACTTTTTAAGTAAATTCCGTTTTATCATATTTTTATTCCAAATGTCTATTTAAATGTAAGTAGGCTGTGATATAGCTATGCCTATTTACTAAGCCGTTATTGCAAAATATAAATTTGTTGGAAAAAAGCACAAAATTAAAAGATTTTGTATTATTTCCCACTATTTTTAAAATTCACAGAAAAAGATTAATTAGTTGCTTATAATGCTACTTTCAATAACACTCTTTTCAGCTGAATGTGGTAATGATAAAACTTGTGTTTTTAAATAATCCTAATAACGCCTCTGGTCAGTTATGACGACATTCTGTGACCTATAACTCATTTCTTCCATTATCCACAATCACTGTGTCAATTTTTTTAAAGCAACAATTAATGTTATCAGATGGTTTCTTCTGGCATATTTTTAGGATTAACTCTAGACTAAAGTAAAAAAAATTTTTCACATCCTACCAGTATTATATCATCTTGTAGTTGTAGACGAAGGGTTTTTATTTAAAATCATTGAAATTTTTTTAAACTGACTAAAACACTAGTAATCAATAAATTGTCGTTATTATTTTCATAAGAAAAATATTAATGGCTGCTATGTCACAGCTAACTTTAATTTAAATAAACATTTGGACTAAAAATTTGTAAAAACAGATTTTACTAAAAAGCACAAAAGATAGGTATAGGCAACCTATACACCATTTGAAAGAGTATTTTATTTGTCATCATGTGACGTAAAAAAATACAGGGTGTTCCATTTAAAATAAAAGAGATATGGCTATTTGATTTTCCGAAAAATTTAAATTATTTTTTGATAACCCTGTACAATATTTGATCTTGATTTGACCTACGTATGATATGGCAGACTTTTTCTAATTTTGTTACACATTTTAAAGTTTAAAGTGTTAAAGTAAAATCAATTTAATTTTACCTCTGCATTTTTCAAAAAATCAAATTTCACAAAAATGAATAAAATTAGACACTTAGTACTATTAACAAACTTGAGTTATTTTTTAAAGTAGAATCTAAAACCGTCATAAAATATGGGGTGTTCCGTTTAAAAAATATAACTTTGATACGTCACACTTTTTGAGACACCCTGTATAGACCAAAATAATTTTATACTGTGGTCTTATCCGACCTGTATATGTTCCAGTATTTACTTTTTTAAAAATCCCATGGTTATCCAGCTACAGACCGTGTCGAATATGGTGGGCCACCCTGTATATTGCAACAAAAATCATAGTCTCCTTTATTTTTTAAGAGACAATAATTATCCCCTTCATAACTATGCATTTATTATTTAATTTAAGAAACTTCTATGTACTTACTTTTTTGTAGAAATAATACTAAAACAGTATAAATTCCTTTTCAATATCTTGGTAATCCGAATACAATATTACTATTAATTTTCTATAATTTCTATTGAATTTATTTGCAAACTGTCAAATTTTAAAACTGGTGACACATGAACTTAAAGAAATAATGACGAAATCAAAGGTAACTTGACCGTTTGGTTCAGCAGACGAGACGTCGCGTTTACTGTTACGTTGCATAAATTGATGTTAATGTTTATTGTAGTAGGCATAAAAACAAAACACTATATAAGTGTGAAGAAAAGCTTCGAAGTTACTTTTTTAACACTTTATGTAGTGTTCTAAAATGGAATACTTTATTTTTACGAATAAAAAACCGCGTCATAACGGTCGTGGAAAACATATATTAAAGAAGAGAGATGGTTTGAGATACCCTAATTAACCCTTAGAAAAACATTTTAAAGAAAATAAACTTGTTTTTCCGCATTTCTTGCGTAAGCCGGTATTAAAAGACAAAAAAACAAACTAACTTAAAAGAATATACTTTGCTACAATTTTTTAACACGCTTTTATTAACTTGGGTTGTAACTATCTATCTGGCTGCCTATGTAACGGAATCTTTGAGCCTAATTTTAACCAACTTTCAGCTATTCGATTTCTTTGAAACTTTGCACACGTATTAAGGACCCATGACAATGCAATAATCTGCAAACAGTATCCCTTTATCTTTTTTTTTTTTAATCGCCAGGAAAAAAATTCCATTATATTATAAAAACAACACCTAGGATGCCATCTGTTGGAAAAATTTCAAACTTTGCTATTAAATGAAGAAGAAATTTTTAGTGGATTGCAAAATGTTGGCAACGGTCCAAACATTGCCTGGATTGCCATCTGTTGGCAAAATTTGAAACTTTGCTACTTAATGGAGAAGAAATTTTTTAGTGAGTTGCAATCTTTTGCAAATTTTAAAATTTGCTACCATTGTCATTTCATAGGGGGCTGGTTATTTTCTTTTGCTGCTTAATTAAATAGTATGTTCTAATTTACTGTTATATTAAGAATTTTGTGCAATATAACGAACTAAAAAATGAAAAATAATTAATAGTTTAAAAACTAAAAAACACGCTTTTATATGCAACCGAACTAAAAATTAAAAAATAATTTTTCATTAAAAAAATATTTTCACTTCATAGTAAAAGCGTGGGGTGCATTTTACTATTTTTCATAACTTTTCCATCATAGATATTGGCAAATATAATAATTATAACATTTAATATATTAAGCACCCCACGCTTTTTACTATGAAGTGAAAATATTTTTTTTAATGAAAAATTATTTTTTAATTTTTAGTTCGGTTGCATATAAAAGCGTGTTTTTAGTTTTTAAACTATTAATTATTTTTGGTTTAACTCCAAATGGACTTGGACTTCTAACTTTTCCGTACCCTAAAGAAAACAACATTGACAATAACCTTAGTGGATATAAGGGATTAGTTGAAAAGGACTGTCTATACGGATCTTAAAAAAGAAAGCTTGAACCTTAGCGTTGACGCCCTGAAGAAGAAAGATAAAGATAGAATAAAATGTAATAACATTTTTTTTTTCGGACAAACCACGAAGGCTAAAAGCCTAAATACTAACGTACCTTGGGTGTCTTAGGCGAGGTAAGAGGGAGTTTGTTGACACGGGAGTTAAATATTTGAAGATTTGGGGGAGAAAGAAAGACCTCCGCTGGCAGTAGGTTCCCCATTTTAGAAACTCTAGGGATAAAAGAACAAACAAAGTGGGAAGTTCGGGGCCTCTCCAGTTGGACCGTATAGGGATGCATACGCACGGCACCACGAGTTTTTCTGTTGGGAACCGTAAGTGGAGGAACTATACTGGACAATTCTTCAGAACAGAAGCCATGAAAGTACCTATAAAAAAGCGATAAATCCCTCACAGCCCGACGATGGGCAAGAGAGGGAAGCCTTTCTGTAAGTGAAGAGTCATTAATGAGACGAATAGCTCTTCTTTGAATAGAGTCAAGAATGTTAAGGGTTGTGGGGGACGCCATGCCCTAGATATGAGAACAATACTCCAAGGGAGGTCGGATTTGGGACACATATAAAGTATATAAATTAGCAGGGGAGAAATACTTTTTGGCTCTAAAGAGAAATCCAAGCTTTTTGAAGCTGCCGTGGCTGTAGATACAATGTGTTTATGCCAGTTAAGGCTACTTTCAAATGTGACGCCCACAAGATTGAAGGTGTCTTTGCTCTGCAAAACTTGGCCGCTCATAAGTAGAGGATGAGTATTTGATGACTCTTTTCGCGACAAGGAACATGGTTGTGTTTTGGACGCATTAAAAGGGACGAGATTTTTGGCGCCCCAATCCAGTATTAAATTAAGATCCTGCGAAAGAGATATCTGCATCACTCTGCGTTTATTTTCCAAGTCAGGTTTAGTGATGGGTTTAGGAACCTGAAAACTGGAGTGAAGGGTACTATCGTCGGCGAAACTATGAATGGAATTAGTTGTGGACGAGAGAAGGTCGTTGATGTGAAGAAGAAACAATGTTGGTGCCAGAACTGAGCCCTGAGGGACTCCAGCATTTACTTGGTGAAAGCTTGAAGAATGGCCGTCCACAATAACTGATATACGACGATCAGATAGATAACTAGAAAGCCAAGTACAGAGTTTAGTTGAAAGACCATAGGATGTAAATATGCGCATAATTACCCATCCAATGCGCACGGTTACCCCATAAGTTCGGAAATCGTGCGGAAGTACATTTAGTTACTTTTTTAACATAACACATTCACATCTGTATTTTATCATTTTGTTACTATGTAAACGCAAAGTAGAATAATTATTGTTTTTGACTGTTTTCTCATATTTAGCCTAACTTTTTTATTTTGGTTGGAATTGCGATTCTAGCTTAGGTGCGTACCATTTCCTCACTCTACCTTAACTTATAAAATAACAAAAATGCTATAATATAATATTTATCTCCTCTCCCTCTCGTGAGGTATTTTTTATTTTTATACAGTTTTGGAACAAATAAATTAATATTACTAACTTATAATCATCTAAAATAGCATTTGATAAAGGCATCAATTTATTTGCTTTTTTTGTAAAACTTGTCCGATCAATTTGCGGAAATTCTCAACGTTAACAAACTCTGGTTAATCCGCTTCGTCGCTATTAAATAAAGACCAAATTCCTTTTAAGATACGTGTGTATCCAGGGCGAAATGATCCCTGGTAATCTGGTTTTAAGAGGAGCAAAAGAGAGAATAATCCTGGCAACCGATACGAATTATGTGGGATACTTTAGAGGCCGTGCACTACTCAGGGCCGTTCCTAGGGGGTGCAGAAGGTGCACTCGTACGGGGCGGTACAAATTAGGGGGCGGAATTTTGGGAAATAAATGCATTTTTTGCGGAATTTTGTCCAAGGCCATTTTTTGAAACTTTTGAACACGTGGGAACCTTTTTTTTATTCTTTAAAAATTTTCAGTGACCCAATATTTCCTTTTTTGTTAGTAGTAGAGGTCAGTATTTAAAAAGTGGGGATCTTTTTTTTCTTTTTTTTGCTCTTTAAAAATTTTTAAACCTGTTAGGACGGCAATTCGTCTTTCTGCACGTGGTGACGCAAAACCCAGGAACGTCTTTGCTTACATTCAACCGACTTAGGTGGATATTTGGTTTTCTGATTAAATTAAGAACAGGTTATAATTTAAATATACAGGGTATTTCCAAACAAATGCAAAAATTTTTAGTTGATGATTCCTTGTTAAAAATAAAGGGAAGTTTGCTTTATAAACATAGGGTCAAAAAGACAAGCATTAGGGAGATATTTTGGCAGTGACATTTGTGCAGGATTTGCGCAAAAACTGTCGTTAGGCGCCCTCTATGTGTTTTCTTTTTAAAGCATTTTTTAAACATGTTTTTCTTTCATTTATTGATTATGGTCAAGTAGTAAGAAATAGGCATATTTGTTTAGGAATGTAGGTACTAATTTGCCACGCTTTTCTTTAATTAAGAAAAACAAAAAACAAATATTTCGATTATTAGGATGTACCTAATTATTAAAAAAATTACATGTATTTGTCGCCCTCACCATATAGGACTCATGAAAACACTTTTTTCTTCTTTTTTTTTTGTAAAAAAAATTAAAATCCGAAAATTATGATAAAATTTTATTATGTCCTTAGCTTTAAGCTATAAGCAATAAAATTAGTAGACAATTATTGTACAGTGAAATAAGGCCAGGCTATGGATGGTGGAGGGGAGGATCACCATCTTTTATGGCGGACAAGTTGAAAAAGTGGCCATCGGAATGCAGCAAGTTGGGATGGCGCCACAGTAGCCAGTGGAGGGATTTTGGTATCTATCTGTCCTTTTTAATTTTGTATCTTACTCTAATAATTCATGCTCATTGGTTAAAAAATCTCCTTTGGCTACTATGGCGCCACCTTAAGTTGCTCCTTTCAACGGATACTTTTTAAAACATTCAGATGATTATCCTCCCCTTCACGATCCATAGGGCAGGTACTAATAATACCGGCCTTATTTTGACATCTGGAGCAACATGATTTCGGGACAGTTTATTAACTAAGTTCAGGGGGCTAAAAAAATGATCCGGGAAATAACGGACACCTTAATATAATATACTTTGCGACGTCCTAAAAATGTTAAATCCAACGACGTATGGACCCAGCAATTCATTCATAATTTTATGATAAACATTAAGCCAACAATCCTAATAGGCAAAGGGGGTGAGGCAAGCGAGAAATGAAAATGGCGGACTTACTTTTTGACCTTGGTCGATAATATGCACCCAACGACGTTGTCTCTATTTACCTGTGAAAAGTGAGGTGCGGAAATAAATAGTCTACCCTTTTACAAACAAAGCACTGCCTACCCATATTGTCTTTCAAAACACTTTCTAATCACCAACAAACACCAAAAATACACAAAAAAACGCATTATAAGCTTTATTTGATCAGTTTCGGCTTTCCAAATTGTCAAATAACAGCAACCAACAGAAATGACAAAGCAAAGGGGCGTCACCCACAAGCGTTTAGGAAAAGGTTATTCATGTTTTATTTACGATGGAGTAAAAATCCCTGGGCGGCGTTGCCGGGATTAACAAATAATCACGTATTTTCAGAATTTTGCTTTTTTAAAAGATAATAACTTATAATATTTGAACATATTTTTTTATTATGATATCTAAAAATGATAAAAATATATGTATTGTTCATTTAAAAAGTTATATTGAAAAATTCTTTAATATGGAGGCTTATCCAACAACTACTTGTGGTTAGTAAGTTTAGAGTGGAAAAATTAAATTTGGCAAACCGCATTTTAGCGCTTTTACTGTGATGTATTGATGACAACAGCTCAAACGTAAACAAACTTGGTCCATACGTCGTTGGTTAAATTAAATTTTACATAATTTTAAGGTTAGTATAACTCACTTTTTCCAAACAAAAATTGGGCAAAAAGCAGGTGGCAAAATATTTTAGATAGGTAATGTAAAGTAAGAACATTTTAAAAGCGCAAATTCGGTACCCTTTGAAAATAATACAAAAAACATAAAAAGGCCGCCTGTAATCGGACTATTTTATACAAAGGCGCCGCTATCCTTTACAGCGACGCGCCGATACACTATGGGATAGAAATCCATTATTTTGGCCAAAAAGCAACTTTGAAATTTTAATGGCTCATGGTGTGTATTTAGTATAGAAGATACTCCAAACTATATGTACGCAAAATTATAAAAGGATATGACGACTTCTATTGGGGTAATAAGAAACTTGAAGATGTATTTTAAGTAAACATAAATATACAACATTTAATCTACTTAGTTTATCATTAGCCTTGTTTACTAAAAAAGTATAAGAGTTTAAATAATAAGAGCTATGGTTGTGTTTCCCATGCAGTCTCGCTACTTTTGTCAAAGATTTTTTACCTTTTTCTTTATCAGTTTTTGTACTTACAATTGCTTTCCCACTTTTTGCTACTTCTGAGTGTAAGGACAGATGCAAGACTCTTTTATAATTTACAAGGTTTTCCATTTTAAAATTTAATATGTTTTGTCCTACACTGTATATCCTAAAAGATAAAAGCATTCCGATGAAAGATATGGATTCTACAGAATCTACCCAACAAAACAGTGTTTTTATTTATTGTATAAGTTAAAAACTAAAGAAAGTTGGAAAGAGGTATCTCTATTACGCTTCTAAGAATAACTTTAAATATATTTTTCAGATTTAGATGGTCATATTTCCGAAACTCATTGAGATAGACACATCAAATGTAGTGTTTTTTAAAGCATTTAAAAAGATTTTTTGGTGGTGATATAATATTCAGGGTATTCCATTTAAAAAAATTATGCCTATTGTCGTACCCTGTATATCATATGAGATAATAATCATCGGATTACTGATTAGAATACTACTAAATTAACCAAACAAGCTAATATTTTAGTTTATTTTGTACAATAAAAAATAATAATGTTAAGAGGGGGGTGTACATTTATAATAACCTATAATAAGTTTTAGGTTTCCAAAAAGCATTTGTAATAATTTATAATATTTTTCCAGTAAAAAGCACCTCATTTTAAGTTAGATTGGTAAGTTTCAGAATTTTGACCAAAAAATTAACTTCTATCCCATAGTGCGATGACTAGCTGCATCAACCGGCATATCATAAAAGAAATATAGCAAAGGCGGCCGCGAAGACAAGCATGTCGATTTATTTGCTTTACACTTTTTTGTGATTTTTTTTCTTATCAAAGAGCACCGAATTTACATTTTTAAACTGTTCCTTCTATATGTTTAATAACTTATGCTTTCCTTGACATACCTAAAATTAAGCTTGCACGTCGCTGCAGAATCTGTCGAATGAGTTGTTGGTTTTGCCAAAGGCACTGTCTCTTCATATCGCCTTTGCGCCCAATCGGTTATGCTACCGTCTGTCGTGATGACGTAGTGAACATCCCTTTCACATGGACATGTTGACAAAATTGTCACGTACGCTTCCTCTTCAGGCTAAAGAACAAAGCACTAGATTAGAAGGAGTTGACTCATGAGGGTTTTTGTTAAATACAGAGTGTTTCATAACTTATCCTACAAGCTTTAAGGGCTGAATTCAACAATAAAAAATATTAAACAAACTTCATATGAAATACAAGGTGTAATTTAATTGATAGCTGGGTAATTTTCTAGAAACCGGCGGCAACTCCGATTTTAACGAAATTTGGTAAAGGGGTTTTTGGGGCGCTGATCACGAATCTGAAAGATTTTTTGGCGAAAACGTTTCGTTCTCGAGATATTCATCATCAAAGTTCAAATTTGAATTAAGCTTATTTTCACTATATTCCCCCTTCTTTTTGCACACAATTCTTAATTTAAAGCTAAAGTGTCACAAAATATTTGATTTTCAACTTTTAAAACCCCGTTTTTCTACGTTTTTACATTATTTTGCATTAAATTGCGTGGCTTTTCTTTGATAATGCGGCAACCATACATACACATAAGGCTTTATGGCACACTGGGAATAAAATGATTCAAAGTATAGCTATGCAATTTAATGCAAAAATAATGTAAAATACATAAAAAAACGGGGTTTGAAAAGGTGAATATCAAATATTGTGTGCCGCACAGCTTCAAATCCAGAATTGTGTGCAAGAGAATGTGTAAAAATAGGATTAGTTTAAATTTTAAGTCTGATGATGAATATCTCAAAAAAACGTTTCCGCCAAAAATTCTTTCAGATTCGTGATCAGCGCCTAGAAACCCCGTACCCAAATTTCGTCGAAGTCGAGTTGCCGGGTTTCTAGAAAATTACCGATGCTGAAAACACAGGGTATGATTTCTTAGCTTATTTTAAGAAGAAATGTTTTTATAAACATATGTCATAAACCTTGTAACTTTTGGGATAGAATGTTAAAATTTCAAAAAAAATAAATAATAATTAAAATTAAATTAAATATCCTAACTATTCTTTACCCAATTTTGTTTTAATTTGGCATTATTATTAATGGCATTAAGGATATAATTTATCACTAACTTAATTACATTTAATAAGTCCAGTGGCGTCTCGAGAGGCAACTAAAGGTATATTTTCAACAAATTGGTACGCCACTGACTTTTTGTGCTTTTTGGATTAGCAAATAAAAATACTGCTTTGATGTCTCCTAATTTTTTCCCGTATCTTGTTAATTTAAGAGAAATAAGTAAAATTCACTTAATTGCATACTTTAAGACCATAAAAGAAGCATTGCGGGATCTCTTTCTTTTAAAAATTAGGATTTATAATTTTTAATTCGCAATTATGTAACAAAAATAATAAATACTTATTTAAATAGCGTTTATATTTAATTAACCAATTTTTACTAAAATAAGTGTTTTCGAAATTTTCGTATTTTTGAAAATTTTAACACCCTGTATCTCAAAAGTTAAGATAATAATAATAATAAACGTCTTTTATTGGGTGACAAGGTTACAATCAGTACAATCAGTTAAAAAGCATACAAAATTATTATTTAAAATTAACCTCATCACAGCCAACCATATATAGGGATATTTAGCCAATAAACAATTGACTACTCTGCCATATAACCCTAACAGGCTGGAGTTTATGCAAAAATAATTAATGATAAATATACTACCCAAATTTAAATATATGTAAATATAAACGTTTTCATAAAAAAACCTAAAAAAAAATACCAATTAAAAAAAATCCTAATGCTAAAACTACATATAATAACTACTTAATTTACTCACACACACACACATACACACACACACATTCAACCTATCAAATAATTAATAGTTTAAAAAACTAAAAAACACGCTTTTATATGCAACCGAACTAAAAATTAGAAAATAATTTTTCATTAAAAAAATATTGTCATTTCATAGTAAAAAGCGTGGGGTGCATTTTACTATTTTTTCATAACTTTTCCATCATAGATATTGGCAAATATAATAATTATAACATTTAATATATTAAGCACCCCACGCTTTTTACTATGAAATGACAATATTTTTTTTAATGAAAAATTATTTTCTAATTTTTAGTTCGGTTGCATATAAAAGCGTGTTTTTTAGTTTTTTTAAACTATTAATTATTTTTCATTTTTTAGTTCGTTATATCAATTAACTTTGCTACTCTTGACAAAATGGCGAAAACATTTTTTAGTGAACAAGAGTAGCAAGTTTGGAATGTTGCCAACAGATGGCAACCCACTAAAAAATTTTTTTCGCCATTGAGTAGCAAAGTTTGGAATGTTGCCAACAGATGGCAACCCAGGTGTTGTTTTTATAATATAATGGAATTTCTTTTTCCTGGCGATCCAAAGCAGGATAACGGGATACTGTTTGCAGATTATTGCATTGTCATGGGTCCTTAATACGTGTGCAAAGTTTCAAAGAAATCGAATAGCTGGAAGTTGGTTAAAATTAGGCTCAAAGATTCCGTTACATAGATAGCCAGATAGTTACAACCCAAGTTAATAAAAGCGTGTTAAAAATACATATGCCAATGCCTAAACCTACTGCTCTCGAAGCAGTGACGCTCAGTATCTCCTTCTTCTTCCAGATGTTTAGGACATTATGTTCATATGAACTTTTCTTCCCTAAAATAAGCTAAGGAATCATACCCTATATTTTTAGCCATTAATTAAATTACACCCTGTATGTCCTAAACGTTTTAGTTTTTGAACTACAGGGGTTAAAAAAATAAAAAATGTTTTTTTTTTTCATAATAACTTTTAAACCAATTTAGATATTTAAAAAAATGGGGGGCGCCTCCTATTCACTAAGAGACATTTTTTGGCATACAAGAAAAACAATATTTTACCAGTGTCGTTTATGAGGGGTTTTAAAGTAAATATTTTTTAAGAAAAAAGGTACGCCACTGCATTTTCTAAAATAAAATATATATATTTTTCCCATTTAGTTTGACACAAATTTGATCTCTCGACTTTTTTATTTAATGCACGGTTTTGCGTAAAAGATAAAACCAATAATGCTTCAAATAAAAAAATCAAGAGATCAAAGTTAATAATGGAAATTTTAAAAATTATTTCTGTTTTTTAAAAGTGCAGTGGCGTACCATGTTTAAATTAAAAACATATTTAACTTAAACCTCTCATGGACGACACAGATAAAGAAAATCCTGTATGCCAAAAATAGGAGGCGACCCCAAATTTTTTTAACACGCTTTTTATTAACTTGGGTTGTCACTATCTATGTAACGGAATCTTTGAGCCTAATTTTTACCAACTTCCAGCTATTCGATTTCTTTGAAACTTTGCACACGTATTAAGGACCCATGACAATGCAATAATCTGCAAACAGTATCCCGTTATCCTGGTTTGGATCGCCAGGAAAAAAATTCCATTATATTATAAAACAACACCTGTGTTGCCATCTTTTGGCAACATCCCAAACTTTTCTCAGGTTTAGCTACTCTTGACAAAAATGGCGAAGGAATTTTTTAGTGAATAAACTGGAGCATTTTTACATAGATACATACATAAATGCATATCGAACTAAAAAATGAAAAATAAATAATAGTTTAAAAAACTAAAAAAACACGCTTTTATATGCAACCGAACTAAAAATTAGAAAATAATTTTTCATTAAAAAATATTGTCACTTCATAGTAAAAAGCGTGGGGTGCATTTTACAATTTTTCATAACTTTTCCCTCATAGATATTGGCAAATATAATAATTATAACATTTAATATATTAAGCACCCCACGCTTTTTACTATGAAGTGACAATATTTTTTTTAATGAAAAATTATTTTCTAATTTTTAGTTCGGTTGCATATAAAAGCGTGTTTTTTTTTAGTTTTTTTAAACTATTATTTATTAAAATATCTAAATTTGGCATAAGAAGTTATTATAAAACAAAAACATTTTTTTTTTTACAATTTTAAACACCATGTAGTTTCAAAAGTAAGACGTTTAGAACATATGTTCTTTTAAAGTATTTTTTGTAGAAAAGTTTGTCGGATAAGTTGTGAAACACTCTGGATAAAGAAATTAATGCATACAAGGTGTTTCCCAAGTTAAGTCAAAAACTGCACCAGAAACCTAGTATTTACAGCTAATGCCATAAAATACGATTGACAGGTATAAACAGATAAGAAGGAAGAGGGTAGGTAATATTTCGTGTCTAACGTATAGCTTTGATGTCATATTTTTTTAACCTAGTATATAGCAAATTTTATCGTTAAATAATTTTTTTAATTGATGTTAGAACCAAAGCGTATGTAAAGTTGGGTAGTCTTTAAAAACTCGGTATTCTGAATCCCATTTAGAATACATTTGATCGTATTCGATATTAGAAAATGATTGCAGGTTGCCTTATTAAGCTCGGGAATTATTAATACCGGCCTTATTTAAATAGTGCTTGTAACCCATAATTTAGAGTTATTGCAAATCATGTTGACAGTACAGGGTGGCTCGAATTCGACGCTCATCATTGGGATTTCGGAAACCGTAAGAGATACAGGATCGGTTAAATGGAGGCAAAGTTGCGCAATTTATTGCTCAATAAAATACCGTTTTGCGTTTTAAAAAATTCCGAGTACTTCCGAAGATATTCGAAAAAACCGGAATTTTCAATTTTGGTTTTTATTGTTTCCTGGCTATATTTGATAAGATAACTTAAAATGAAAAACACGTTTTCATGGCCACTTTTTCTGCTCTATAATTCAGTGTGATTAAATATTGAATCTAACGTTTCGGCTTCTGGCGACCATCATCAACTTAATTTTTTTAAATACGGACCTGGTATTTTTTTCAATTTAATTAAATCCTTTCATCACTCTTAAAACACTATATATCGCCACTTTGATATTTGCCGACGTTTCGTACAGAAAATTCCATCACCAGAATATTGCATATTTATTTTACCATAATACGGCCCTGAACTACATTTTTAGGTAA
>JACEGR010011373.1:0-15128 GCA_014170235.1 Listronotus bonariensis | reverse complement strand
TTTTAAGCAATATTTGTACTGGGAACAACAGCAGCAAAAAAATAATTAGTACTTAAGATAATTGTTTACTTGCTGTTATAAAAACTATTTTCTGTGGTTGCTATTGTTTTGGTTAATAGTTATTTAGCATTCTTGGTAAATTGGGGTTTTAATATTATTTCCTTCCATGTCCAATTTTTTTTTTTTTTTTTGACTTTTTCGTTTCGCTAATTAACACAATGCAACAATATTTAGTGTTATATATTGTTATAGTTGCAATTTTTTATTTTAATACTTAGATAACTAAAAACCAATGCTGTGAGCGTGGAACGAATGATTGCGCCATTAAACAAAATACTAAAAAAACGGGACAAGTGTCTTAGGTGTGTTTTGTATTTCTTTTTATTAAAAAAAAAACAAGTTTAAAATAAATAAAAAAATATTTTAAAAGCAAAAAAATTTACATATGAAAGTACAAATAAAGGTGCTCAGTCCCAATCTTGGACAAAGCGTCGCGTCAAGAGAAAATTGCCGAGTTGCTTCTACATGTAATTAAAATATGGAACCACGCCAATATAAGCGGCGCGTCTATATTGGCGAGGTTTCGTTTAAATACATGCAATACTAGTCCTGAGCAATTTTGCCTCGTCGCGACGCGCGTCGCCTAAGTGGGCGAGCACCTTAAATGCAAAAACCAGACATTTGACCTAACGGTGTCCGAAATTGGTGGATAATGTATTGTGGTGTATTGAAACTATAACATATAGAAAGGTGTTTTAAATGGTAAAAGTTGTAGGCTATTATTATTTAACCACAAACTTAATCCCCATAGAAACCGGCTTTCGGCTATTATTTTTTTAATTGATATGTTGTGATCTCGACGCCCTGATTTAATGTTCTCATGGGCACAATGTCCGATAGACCTAGTTTCAAAGTTAAAGAGGGAAGTACAGATCACCGCATAATATCCACCTCCTCTTAATTTATTTTTTATTTTTCGCATTACAAACTTTTTTAGTATATGGATGTAGGGTTTTTATTGTGCTTTTGCAGGGCTGTAAAATATCATTAAATCATTATTATAGAGGGTATATTGAAACGTATAGATTTTTTTTACATGGAATTTGCTCTATTTGGTTTCACAATTGTAAGCAGATGAACTTTACAAAATACCCCATTTAATATGTTTATTTTTAATAGTTTTTCGAATAATGACCACTTTAAATCTGAAAAAATAGTAGATATAGTTTCTATTATACCTGACCTACAGCATTGTTGAGAGTGTAGATGTACTGGAAACATCCAGATTTAACTTGGCCATATTTCTAAATAAAACTATTTACGACAATCTATCAAATATTGTATTTTTGTAAAGCATTTTAGACCTCATTATAGGTGAATATAATATTATAATATTTAGGAGTCCCATTAAAAAAATTTATACTTTTTAATATACCCTGTTTAATAATAAATTTAAAAAACATTTTTGCAGCCCTGCAAAACTATTAAAAATTCTACACTCATATATTTTCAAAAAAAAAAGTTTAGTGCAAAAAAAAAAAAAAAAAATAAAGGCGGTGGACATCATGCGTGATCAAATTCGGTACATCTAATAATTTTTATTTATCTTGTGCCTTACTAAAGCTTTTTCGAAACATCTATTGATGCAGAATTATAGGCCATAATATATTATGGTCTGTAGTAGTATAAGCAGATAATTTTAATGGTGGTATGCCACTATGGTAAAAGTATAGTTCAAAAACAGTTTGTTTTTACCCTGTATATTTTGACAATGCTAAAATGTGCTTATATCTTTGGTCTAAGTCTGCACAATATTTATTTAAAAAACTAATACTCTATAGAATAGTAAAATATATGAAAATATTTTGTATAGAATGTTTCTTATAGCAGTGACGTCGCACCTCATAAAATTATTATTAAGTTGCCTAATACGCTTAAACTTAAAAAAAACATTTTGATGACAAAATAAAAACAAACGGTTATATTTAATTAATTTTTAAAAATATTATTGCGTAGACCAAAGATATTAACACATATTACAATTGTCAAAATATACAGGGTTAAACAACTGTTTTTCAACTATACTTTACTATGACACTCTAGTTAATATTATCTGCTTAAGTAAATAAAAAAACGTTATGTTGACTTATAAGGGCAAATTTAGCTTAAAACTAAAGGTATTATATCTATATAAAATAGACTACAAATGTTTATTATAATTTTAAAATATACAGGGGATAATTATTGCAAAATTTTTAAATACTTCATAACTCTTACAAACATTTTTGGTATAGGGATCACTATAGAAATCTTACTTATTTTTATTTTTAAAATCAAAAATAAACCAATATACAGGTTGCATCTATAAGGTGCTTAAAAATAAATATTAATCTTAAAACACTTTTTATAAATTTATATAAAAAATTAAAATTAAGATATATAACTTAGTTTATATTTTAGCAATGCGACTTTGTAAAAGTCCGTATTAAGTAGAGAAGATTATGAGTTGTTCTGGTCATAAATTTTCTGAAATATCCTAAATAATATAAAACCTAACATTTAGTATATAAAGATCGCTGATAAACCCTACCTAAATAATTATTTAACAATCTAAAAATTAATTTTGTACACAGGGTGTTTCACTTAAAAAAAAAAAACAGAAGTTTAATATGGATATTGTTTCAAGCACTCTGTATAATTCTTAATATTTATAAATTTTGCTTTTAAAGGAACCGCATAGTTCTAAACATAGTACGTTTTATGTATTAAAGACCGAGGCATTAGTGGAGCGCCATTCTGCGTAAACAGATCCTAAATACCTACAGCTTTAAGATCCACAGCTAGTAATAGTAGCTGTTGGTTTTGAGCTGTATACGTTTTAAAAAGTTAATAAATCTGATCTCTTTTATTTGCCGAAGAAAATAATGTAACCTTAGATAGTTTACTCTTTTTCACCCTGTATATTTTGACGTTACCAAAATGTCTTTATATCTTTAAATTTAGTCTGCACACTCTTGGTGCAACAAAATAATGAAATCTAACCGATTGGTTTTCTTTTATATTAAAAATGCAAAATGAATTTTTTTAAGTTTGCGCATATTAGGCAAGCTAATAAAAATGTTATATATTTCGACGCCATTGCTATAAAAATTCTCTGTACGAAATAATTTTTTTTGTATTTTAACTATTCTATATTATAACCTATATTTATGCATTAAAAGATATTTCGGAATAGCTTTAGTAAGACAGAAACTAAATTAAAATCATAGGAGGTACTTGAAATCTCAACTCAGCAAATATCCAACTTTGGGGCTATATAACTTTAAAACTAGAGGCGATCGGACACTGTGCCTAAAAAAACATTAAATCAGAGCAAATCAATCAAAAAAGAAAATAACCAAAAGTTACTTTTCATAAGGATTGAGAGTTTCATTTATTGCCATTTTGATAACGATAGTATTTTGTTTGGTTTTGAGATATTTTGATGGAAAAGCAGTGGCGTACTACTTTCTTTTCAAAATAATTTAATACAAATCTTGTTCGAACGCCACAAATAATTCTTTTAAACAACTTTTTCAGCAAAAATTGTAATGTAATGATCAAAAGAAGTGTACCAAATTTTGTGCATATATTGGGTGGTAGGAAATTATTAATTAAGAGGCATTTTTTCTTAAAATTTTATCATCCTGTACCTCGGAAAAAAGCATTTTCCGACATAATTTTATTTAAAAATTTGTATTAATTTCTTGCATTTTATACAGTGTTAAAATGAAAATACCAATTTAAAAATAACCCTGTATTTAACAGAACTATTTAAGTGCAATAGGACTAATACGATTTTTGTCCCAAGATCTCTAACGCACGGCATTGATTCCGCATTGTTGTTGCGTTCCTTGCCTATCAACCTTTCGAATCAGCTGAACGTGTATATTGTTATAAATAATAAATATTGTAAATTAAATTAAAATTATTGAGCTTTTAGCTAAAGCTATCATTATTTGTTAAAACCAATTGTAAATATGACTTTACATCGTCAAAGGTGCGGTAGTCTGTAAAATTATAGATTGGGATAAATACCAAGTCAACGTGCTGCAAAAATAATTAAATGCGTCATGTGAGGTGTGGACATCCCAAGGTTTTCTTAACAACACGAAAAAATATTTCTTTTTAATTTTTAAACACAATCACTTTTAGGCCAGGTATTAAAAAAATGTTTTCTCATTCAGATTAAAAACAAGAATTTTTAAATTATTATATGTAAAATCTTAGACATGGGACCCACTCCAAATAAAGACTAAAAGCAGGGTTGTTTCATTTTAAACATTTTGTTTTAAACAACTGTTTTTAAACTTGTTTTAAACATTTGTTTTGCTTTAAAACTGTTTTTGTTTAAAACGTTTTTTATTTAAAACAGTTTAAAATATGTTTAAAACATCTAAATTAAACAAGAGTTCTTTTATTTCACTTAATAATATAATAAATAAAGAATAAACATACAAAAAGTTCTTAAATACGTTATATATACTTTTTAACAAACATTTTATTTATTTACTAATAAAAGAAACAGGAGAAAAGTGGAAGGCTTAAAATCTTGTTTGTACCTGTTTAAAAAATGATGAATTAAACAACAATGTCTTTTTAAATTTTATTTGTTTAAAATATAAAATTTAAAATTTAAAAAAAGCACGTTTAGAACAAAAAAAACCGTTTAAAACAAAAAAAAAAAACATGTGTTTTGTATAAAATTAAAAAATACATGTTTTTTTTTAACCCTGACTAGAAGCAAAGGATGCTTTGGTAACAAATTGTAAAAATAAAATATATATATTTATATATATATATATATAAACTTGCAAAACCACTTACTTCTTTTTAAAGAAATATAAACAGTTTTAAAAGCAAATCTCCTATTTGTCTTTTTTCGTAAATTTAATCAAGTTTTATTAACAAACTCTAAATTTCGCAAAAATATCTGCCTTTTCTTTTAATTAGAGGCATAAAAATCTTGCATAAGAAAACTGTATAGTGAAAAAAGTGGAAATAGTTGTTTTTTTATAAATATATACAAGATGATTCCTAATCACGGTACGAAACTAAAGAGGGAGATTTCTATTTTTTTTTTATTAATCAACCTTCCTAGAAATATTTGTCCAAATTTGCTTTCTTTATACAGGGCGTTAAAGTTTATTTTTAAAGTTGGTTATTTTTTAAACATAAAACCTTTTAACCAATTTAGATAAAATTAAGCACCCTTGTTTAATCTAAAAAAGCTTGTAAAGCTCTATCTCGAGTAGTATCGTCTCAGTGGGCACTACAGCCAATATTATTTAGTAAAAAATATACGCCACTGGCCTTTTTGAAAGTTTTTTCTGATTAAGCAATTAAAACTGCAACTTTTTACTTGCTTATATTTTCTTTGGTTCTTCTTTCGTTTGCGAGAAAAAAAAGTAAAGCCACTTTAATTTTTTCTAAATCTTGGGTTCCACACTCTTTGTTTTTACTGGGATACTCAAAATTTTAAAAAACTTTCCTTTTTTTCCTTTTCATCGTGGATCCCATCCCCAAAAATACCTATAGACAACATGATATAAAAACAAAAATAAACAATAAACAATAATTTTCCTTAAAATAATTGTGCAATCGTGTAATTTATCAAAAATTGTATTTTCTTATTTACTTAGGTAAAAATTTTAATTTTAACGGCCTGTATCTCAGAAATGAAGAAAGTCCGGACATGTGTTTATAGGAAAATAGGACATAGGAAATCATCTTCTTAAGTTTTGTATCATACTTAGGAAACACCCTGTATAGTTTCGCAAAATTACCGTAACTCTCACATATCTTTAAAACCGCTAAAGCTATAGTTGCTAACTTTCGTATCTAAGATGTTTTTGGAATTAAACAGTGATATCAGCACTGTTGCTACCTTTTAAAATTTTCTACTACATATTATTATTTTTTTAATTTTTTTTTATGGAATAACACATTTATTTTAATTGCATTAAATTAGGCGGATCAAATTTAGAAGGATTCTAAATTTTTAAAATTTTGTCTCTGTTAGTTGCCGAGATATGTATGATACACTACACTTTCAGCAAAAAAAATGCATTTTCTTAAAAATTAAATAATTAGAATTTTTTCTTCTCTTTATATTTAAAACCTAAACAAAACTTTGATGCCATTTGCTTTTATTTAATTTTATTTTTAAATTTGTGTATCTGGTTTGCGGTTAAATAAGAGAAAGGTAAACACAAAAGGCGAAAGTGATACTAATGCGTCTCTATAATTATATTTACTGTCAAATACGCTTTGCGCAAAAACACATTTTTATGTGAATAAAAACACCCATATACAGGGTGTTACAAATTCGAGTCTCACCATTAGGATATCGGGTACGGTAAGGGATGCAAGGTTAATTAAATAGGGGTCAAGGTTGAAATTTTATGCCTAACAACATTCCGTCCCAAAATTTAAAAATATGCCAATGTTTCGAAATTTCTCGAAAAAACCAAACTGTTTTTTTTAATGGTTTATTTGAAGAAATATTTTAAAACAAACGACACCTTATCATTGCCACTTTTTTGTAATATTAAATAATGTCATTAAATTTATAATCCGATGTTTCGTCTTTAAGCCATCATCATCAACTTTGATTTTTTAAATGGGCTGAATATTTGGTTTTAAACTTAACAAACTCTTACTTTAATTCTTAATCATTGACATATTACACTTAATATTTATATGACGTTTACAACAGAAAAATCATCATTCGCTATTTCGCCATTACACGATTATCCTCCAAACGTTCGTCAAAATTTTCGTTCGCAGGTAAGTCTGCGGGCATTTTTTTTATGACAAGCTGCGATAAAGTTAATAGAGGTGTTCGATTTAATTGGATACTTTATTTTATTACGTATAAGTAAATGTATGTAACTTTTATTATTTCTTGTAGCTTGTTAGTTAAATAACGAATAAATAAATAAAAAAAAATAATAAGTAGTAAATAAATACATACTTACCTTTAAACAAAACTTTTACTATCCTTTGAAATAAAATGGTGAATGATGGTTTTTCGGTTCGAAACGTCGCATAAATGTAAAGTGTGATATTTCGTTACATTTAGAATTAAAATACCAGTTTATGTAATTTTAAACCAAATATTCCGCCTATGTAAAAATTCAAAGTTAATGATGGTGGCTCAAAAACAAAACGTCGGATCTTAAATTTAATGACATCGTTTTATAGAACAAAAAAAAGTGGCAATAATAATGTGCTATTTATTTTAAAATATCTCCTTAAATGAACTGAGAAAAATAAAAAATCTTTCGTAAAAATTTAGTTTCTTGCCGATAATTTGGAAACGACTGCAAATTTTTAAAACAGAATATTACTAGGCATAAAAATGCGCACCTTTACCCAATTTAACCAACCCTGTATCTCTTAGGTACTGTTCGTGAGATCCTAATGAAGCCTGTATATCTTTTTATACAGGGTATTCTATTTTCGATGATTATATGGGATATCTCAAAAACCATAGGGAATTTAAAAAATCTAATACACGAGTTATGATTTTTTTTAAAAAGTTTATTGGTTCTATTGTTAGATTTTGATCTTTTAAAGCACATGTACTTAATCAATTGTTTAATATGTTGGGCAGCTTTTTTGGGCTCAGTTTATATTATTATACAGGGTATCCAGTAACACCCCAAATGACATTCTAATACGTATGGACCGGGTCTGCTGTATCAAAGAATCATAGTTCTCGTGCGGACAACATTAGTAAGAAAGGTCCGAGAGAGAGATGGAGCTAGTTTGAGCAAGCGCCAGACTAAAAGCTTTAGGATTATTTTAAAATTAACCTACCTGTAAAATTTTAACTTCACTCCTTTTGACGCTAAGCAAGTTAAAACCAAAAATTAGAATAAATTATGTTGTCTATTAAAATAAAAACCAACGAAAATATTCACAAATAAGTTAAAAATGACTTTGACAACAACAAGAAGTTACACCATAAAACACCATGCATTCCGCCATGAATCATGAATATGAAATGGATTTTGCCCAAACTAGCTTCATCCCTTATCTCTCTCTCAGTCGCACTGCTATTGAATCAATGATCGGCCACCTTGGCCGGTCCATCTGTATTGGAATGTCTATGAACACACCTAACAAATATTACGAGGTGATTCTACGAAGAAAAATAAAAAATAACTTTATATGTATATATGTCCTAAAAGTGTTTAAACTACTAAGTTATTAAAATATTTATAAACAATTAGCAGACAGTGCAAGACATTTTTTGACATACAAGAAAAACATTATTTTTATCAGACTCGTTCATGAGGGGTTTGCCGTGTATATGTATTGGGGAAAAATGATATGCAAATAATATTTTGTAAATTGCTGTTTTAGTTTAAACAAATTTGATTTTTTTATACAATGTACGGTAATAAATATAATAAATAATATAAACCATTTTTCGGCAAAGCCATTTCGTATCGCTAATATTAAATTCTACAGTAAAAAGTCACTTTTTATTTATTTTTTAATTATCTAGGGATTTGACCAGGCCGAAAAAATGTTGTAAATGTAATGTAAATAAAAAAATCATGATATTAAATTTGTTCCAAGCCAAACGGGAATTTAAAAACGTTTTTTTATTATAAAAAAATGCCGTGACGTACTCCTTTTCTCTTAATGGTATTTACCTTAAACCGCTTATTGAAAAAAAAGATTTAATTAACCCGAACTAACCATGACCCTCCCCTATACTCTATCTTCGGTAGAAAATAATTAAGTATTATAAGTAGCAAAACACCGAAAATCATAATTTGTGTTTTAATATATTAACCGTATGAGGGATGCCTAATAAAATTTTTGATGTTGGGTTTTTATCTGTCTGTAATGAGGTCACCTCTAGAAACTCAAATATTCCCCCGTCTAGCAACTCGAGTACACCGAGTTTCTGGACACCATGTATATTTTACACAAACATCACAAATTTACATTATGTTAATAAATACCTTTTTGTAACTTTCCAAATAAAACAAATAATAAAATTTTATCGTTGTTTAAAATAGCATATCCATGTTTAATATTAATTAGTTTTAACTGATTTAAGCACGCTGTTATAATTAATTCGTTACAGATTAAGATTTGATTTTCACATTCATGTAAACTAATTGAAAACACAAACGAAAAAAGTAAAAGCAATCTCACCGTATTAAAATGTTAAACAGCAAACAATTGTGTTCCAAAAGGAAATTTAAATCAGTGTTTGATATGCAAGAACCGTCTAACTGAGATCTTTATACAAATTATAATCTGATTAGAATTTGTATCGCACGATTTAAAATAAACACAATTTAATGAAATTAAAAATGTTTGTTTTATGATCACAATTTTTAGGTTTTGGTAAAAGCCTTTAGATATGTGTTATAAGAGGACAAATGCATTTTAGTTACGGGCTTGACGACCCCGAGGTACCCTAGTTCGTTTGTGACGTCCAAAACATCCATTGATCGACTGTGGAGTGGCGAGTGCTGGGAGTGCTGAATGCTATGTTGGTTTTGTGATCCGGCATGGCAGGAGGCTGATGTGGAGCAAGCTCTGCCGAGGCGCGAGCCACTCTATATGTCAGGAACCAGCCCCTTCGGGCCCTGATCAGGAATTGGTAGGTGACTGTGGACATCGGAGTCCATAGCGCACCGAGCGAGCACTAGTGCGTCCGTGCATTCCGGCACTGGTAAAGTGATGGTTGGGCCCCAGGGAACTGGGGTAAGGACAAGATCCTGAGGGTACACCCGCACCCAACTACATCAGCCCGCTCCTCCTACCATAAGCGCTGGCAACCTTAAGTACCATGGCTTTTAAAAACAATCACTACTCAAAAATAAACCTGAATGTATCAGGAGGAGAATTTCCGGCTTTGGCCTCACACAAGAGACCCAGAGTTGAGTCCCCATCCACCGAAAGCATAATTTTTAATATAAAAAATATGAAAAATTTTTATTATTAAAAGGGAAAACGGCTCTTTTAAAGACGTCTTCCCATTTATAATACACAAATCTCTAAACGCTTTTTTTGGAAATCTAACATCAGTTAGAAAATGTAGAGATGGAACAATATTGATTGAGGTTGCAAACGAATCCCAATCTAATAAAGCCATTAATTTTATAAAACTACATGAGATTGAAGTTACTACCTCTCCCCATCCCAGATTAAATACCATAAAAGGCATAGTATATTGTAAAGACTTAATAAACTGTTCAGAAGAAGAAATTTTGGAAAACCTCAAAGAATCGGGAGTCGTTGAAGTATACAGGATTAAACAAAAGAGAAGAAACACTCATTCCCACTCCGTCAATTATACTGACATTTAAACTACACACATTACCAGACAGAATTCAAGCAGGCTTTTATTCCCTAAAAGTAAGACCTTATATTCCAAATCCCCTCAGATGCTTCCAGTGCCAAAAATTTGGACACACCTCATCTTTCTGTAAAAACTCTCCAATATGCCCTTCCTGCGGAAAAAATAACCACCCAAACACCTCCTGCACCCCTCCTCCCTATTGTCCGAACTGTAACGGTGATCATTCCCCTAGATACAAGGGTTGCCCTAAATATAAAGAAGAATATGAAATCCAAAAAATAAAAGTAACAGAAAAAAATCTTACCTTGATGCGAAGAAACTATATAAATCATTAGTCCCAGCAAATACCATTTCATATTCAAGTATAACTAAGAAAAGTACACGCACAGTCTCCACCCAATACGATTCTATCGACTCTCTCCCACAAAATATTCCAAACCCCTTTTCCACATCACCTATTCCCATCTCCATTAACACAGCCCAAATTCCAAAAGAATCCTTAATCTCCACTCCCTCAAACCCCGCACAATCCAACACTCTCCCATTACCCATTTCTCCCACCTTTTCTCCCTTACCCTGTCCTCCCCCTACCACCACCGCCACAACCACAACACTTAAAACAATCTCGATTTCTACTACCTCACAAACACCAGCGCACAAAAACCATACCACCTCAAGTAACCAAAAAAATAAAAACTAAAACTACCCCTGACAAAAAATCCTCAAAACAAAATGAAAGTAAAACCTCTAATCTTGAAAAATACCCACAAAGAAAAAACACCAAAACAAAATCCACCAATGAATCAATTTCCTCATCAAATGAAAGTTTAAATATAAGAGATAAAACGAAATCAAAATCTCAAACTTCCCTAAAATCCTCAAACGAAGATTTACTGGAGTTGCATGACAACTCCAATATGGATACCCTATAACATACCATAATAATTTTCTATCCAAAAATTCTACAATGGAATATATTGGGACTAACAAACCACAGGGAAGACCTTCAGATTATTACTAATCGATATAACCCACATGTACTGGCACTTCAGGAAACAAATCTCAGACCAAACACAACATTTACACTAAAACATTTTAACATGTTTAGAAAAGATAGAATAAATCCTACCAGAGCATCAGGCGGGGTTTGTCTACTTGTTAAAGAAAACATCCCAGTCACACAAATTGACCTAACCACCGATTTGGAGGCAGTTGCTGTCAAATTAAACAACTATGGCCTAACAGTTTGTTGCGTCTATTTATCTCCGTCAGAATCAATTACCCTACAAGACTTATGCGACCTTCTAAATCAACTTCCCTCTCCAGTTATCATTACAGGAGATTTCAACGCACACAATCCTGTATGGGGCTCCACTCATATTACCACACGAGGTAGAATTATAGAAGAACTCTGTGAATCAAAAAACCTTTGCATACTAAATACCTTGGCACCAACCTTTATATCATCTTCTTCGGGCACTTTTTCCGCCATAGATCTTACAATAGCCTCGTCAGCCATTTCCCTAACTATCAGTGGGAAACTTTAGAAGACACGTACAGCAGCGACCACTACCCAATCATCATTAAACCACTTACATGGCCCAAAGATCATCCAACCAAAACCATTTTTAACACAAAAAAGCAGATTGGAAACTTTTTTCAGACTCCCTGACATTTCCAAATGTAGACTCTAAAACCCCCGATACGCTTGTACAAGAATTTGTAACCGCTATTAAAGAATCAGCCATCAAAGCCATCCCTCAAAACATTCTAAATTATGAAAAACCACCAGTACCCTGGTGGAACCAAAACTGTAAAACTACTATTGCAGAAAGAAAAAAGCATTAAATCGATTCAAAAGACAACCCACATTAGAAAACTTGATTAACTTCAAAAAAGCTCGATCATTAGCCAAAAGAACCATAAAACAGGCTAAACTCAATTCATGGAATTCCTTTACATCATCCATAAACCCTCACACAACATCTAGTGAAATGTGGGAAACTATACGAAGAATAAAAGGCAAACCTACCAGAGTCATCTCTGGCATTCTGTATGAAGGGTCTTGGATTATGAATAATGAAACCATTGCTGAAGCCTTCGCATCCACACACTCAAAGGTCATAACCCCATAGAAAATAACCCAAACTACCTAGAAAGCAAACAAATACAGGAAAATATGACTTTCGATTTCTCTTTAGAATCGGAAAACGACTTCGCCTATAACCTTCCATTTACATTACAGGAATTACGACACGCCATAAATTCCTGTAGAAACAGCGCTCCTGGACCAGACGAAATAATTATACCCATGATTAAGAATCTACCCACTAAAGCCCAAATGCACCTTTTAAAAATATACAACATTATTTGGTCAACATCAATTTTTCCCACTTCGTGGTTACATTCAATTTTAGTTCCTATCCATAAACCAAACAAACCTCATTCCCTAATTGAATATTATCGTCTTATTGCGTTAACTAATCATCTCTGTAAAATCATGGAACGCATGGTAAATTACAGACTCATGTGGCACCTGCATAAATATAACCTACTAGACCAAAACATGTTTGGATTTCGAAAGGGATTTGCCACTACTGATCACTTGGTTGGCTTCAGCATAGACATTCAAAATTCTTTTCTAAAAAGCACCACTTACTAGCAACCTCATTAGACCTTCACCATGCTTTCGACTTAACATGGAAATCCAACATTTTCCAACAACTTCACAAATGGAATTTTAGAGGCAAACTACCAAACTTCATAGAAAAATTTATACAAAATAGAACTTTTCAGGTCAGAATTATGAACACCTTATCACAAATATATGAATCCAAGCAGGGCTTACCCCAGGGGACAGTATTAAGCCCCACCCTCTTTCTTATAGCCATAAATAGCATAAAATCTTACATCCCCGTCATATCACTTACAGGATCTTTGCTGATGATATACTCATTTATTACTCATCTTCAAGCTCTAAAATAAATGAGAGACGTTTACAGCAATGCTTAATAAACCTGGAAAAATGGTCCTACTTACATGGATTTCCTTTTTCACCCTCAAAATCACACATAATCCACTTTTGTAAACATTACTCATGCAATAAGACACAAAACCTAAAAATATATAACACAAACATCCCCACGGTTACCTCCTTTAAATTTCTTGGACTCACATTCGATAATAAACTAAACTGGAAGGACCATTTTACTGACCTTAGAACTAGATGTCTAAAGGACATAAATATAATCAAATGTCTATCCAACCTTTCATGGGGAGCCGATACTTGGCATTTAATAAATGTTTACAAATCCCTTATAAGATCAAAACTAGATTATGGCAGCATAGTGTACGCCTCAGCACGTAAATCCTACATCAAATCACTGGACACAATACAAAACACTTGCCTAAGACTGGCACTGGGTGCATTCCGCACAAGTCCGATACCCAGCCTACAATGTCTATCAAACACAGAATCTCTTAACACTAGACGCTTAACTATGCTTCTAAACTACTCTACCAAACTTTGGTGCAAACCCAACCACCCTATGCACAACACGTTTTTAACTCAAACCTACTGGACCATTATCGCAGAACCAACCAGAATTTTCCAACAAATATTTCATTTTACATTACTCTACACAGAACAACTTTACTTTCTTTGCCCTTCAACCCTCCATTATACGTATTTCCCCATGGACAGTACTCTCCACCAAACATAATTTTTAACCTAAGAGCAGTATAGTAAAAAAGAACACGCACCCATCTATTATCACAGAAATAAATTTTATGAAATACTGCAAAATAATTTTTCCCCAACACAACACTGTATATACAGATGGATCCAAAACACCTTTAAATACTAGCTGCGCTTTATTCTCTAAGTCAATAACACCACGCAACATTAAATTAAATAACCTAAATAATATATTCTCTGCAGAACTTTATGCCATTAGAGAAGCATTAAATACCAACAAATAAACAACCGTATAACAAATGGGTTCTGGCGGTAGATTCAAAGAGCGCACTTAAAGCTATACAAAATACATTTAACGAAAATGCATTAATTATTGACATCTTAAACATCCTAAACAGACTGGTTGCATAAAAACTTCTCTATCTTCTTTATATGGATGCCCAGCCATATAGGTATCCACGGAAACGAAAAGGCCGACTACCTTGCAAATCACCTAAACAGAAAACAGTCTATACATAGACAGAATCTTTTCCACAAAGTGTATTTAAACCAATAATAAAAAAGATAGAGCACTAATACCTCTCAACTCGAATGGGACTTGTTGGAGGGTAACAACAAACTACAAAAAGATTTATGAAATCCTTCCCTCATCTCCGGTCACCCCATTCTTCAATAGACGCAAACAAACTGTTATCCATCGTCTACTCATTGGACACACATACCTCACCCACTCATACCTCCTAAAATCTGAAAATCATCCCTTGTGCCCACTGTGCAACAACCCTAACTGTTGAACACTTGATGATATCGTGCAATGATTTGATAAACACAAGACTTCACTTCAACATCAATCAGAGTAACATTAAAAAAAAGCATTGGAACCTTCAAACAAAAATATTTGACAACATAATACTATTCTTAAAACACATAAACGCCCTGCACCTCATTTGAATAAAATACTAAATTAAGACAAGAAAAAACCACTAGAAAGGGTGCCTTTAAATAGTCATAGTCACTGATGCGCCCCGCTTTAAAACACTCAAATTCTCTCTCTCT
>JACEGR010011372.1:0-15144 GCA_014170235.1 Listronotus bonariensis | reverse complement strand
CTGATCGTAAAATAAACCTTTACAAATAAGGTACAGTTTTACCTATACTACACCCAAAGTTTGAATAAAAAGGAACAGAGATAAGTAGGAAAATCTGTTTTATTTGAACAAGAAGGTATACATACATGAAGCAATAAAATGATTTTTATATTTTTAAAGGCATAAAAAGTGATTTTCGATTTTTTCTGAATTAAAGTGCCCTACTTTCCTTTATCATTTTACTCCGGTCTCGGTGCGGCCTTGGTGCGATGATGTGTGGCCCAACCTTTATTAACTTCAAAACGCCTCGGTCCCCAATACAAAAACCGTATTAGACAAACTGTAAACGGATGGGGTTTACAAGAGGACAAATGCATAAACAAATATTTTCGTGTCCCATCGGGAACTGCCGCGAATAATTTCGCAAAAAGTACGCTTTAGAAAATTTTGAAAATTTGGTCATTATAAAGTCAGTGGGGGACATACAACTCAAATATTTTGACATCTCTACCACTTCCGGTTATACCGGAAGTTGATGTCAACTTCCTTATTTTAAAAGGAACACCCTAAATAATTATTTTTTAAATTCTGCGTAAAATTTTAAACATAATTTATGTATAATGTTCTATACCTTAGTACAACCGTTTTTGACTTATTTTAAATTTTATGTCAAAAATGACGTTTGCAAGTCATTACATAACCACCAATTTCTTCTAAACAAAAAGCCTTTAATATGAGTTGGGGTTAGGTTCCTTGTAAAAAAGAACCTCTTTAGTAGACATTATCAATATTTTCACAAATAATAAATACAGAGTGGCCAAAAATATTCGTTGAAAATCATCACGACAAAAACCTTAAAAGTTGATTTCTTTTATTACCTTATCTCATTAGGCATTAAAAATAAGGATAAGTTTTTAAAATGATGTCTATTCCAAAATTTATAGTTTTCGAAATATTAACGATTTAATATTTATCCATTCTTACAATGCATTTAAGTACGGGTAGCTACGGGGTATAGTTGGCTGTGACGCCGCATTTTGTTGTCATGGCCAACTTGAAGCAAAACTAAGCCGTACTTAAAAGCATTGTTAGTATAGATAATATTAAATCGTTAATATTTCGAAAATTATAAATTTTTGTAATAGAGATCATTTTAAAAACTTATCCTTATTTTTGATGCTTAATAGGATAAGGTTAAAAAATATAGGGGTTTCCATTTGAAACAACTGACTTTTAAGGTTTTTGTCGTTATAGTTTCTAACGATTATTTTTGACCACCCTTTATTTATTAATTGTTAAAATAATAATGCAGTCTACTAAATTAGTTCTTTCTTTACGAGAAACCCAACCCCAACTCATATTAAAGGCTTTTGTTTAGAAGAAATTGATGGTTATATAATGGCTTGCAAACGTCATTTTTGATATAAAATTTAAAATAAGTCAAAAACGGTTGGACTCAGGTATAGAACATTATACATAAATTATGTTAAGAATTTTACGCAGAATCTAAAAAATAAATAATATATAGGATGTTTCATTTAAAATAAGTAAGTTGACATCAACTTCCGGTATAATGTTTCAAATATACCAGTCGACCAGTTTGAAACTTTAAATTTTACATGATTAATTTTCTGACCTCAAAATGATATTTTTTTAATAATAAGGCGCCTTTTTTCCATCACAGAAGAAAGTAGTGTAATAAGCATGTGAAAAATGTTAGATTTTTATTCTCGGTTTATTGTCCCCCTTTGCTTCGCGTCGGGACTAACCAGAACTAACCAGAACTAATGAAAACCTCACGGCTTTGAAGCGATTTCAAAGTCTACGTGTTTATTTCGGTGGCTTGAAAGTCGGTTGAAATTCGAGGTCAAGCGCATTTCAGGCCATCGTCGTACGCATGCGGCAGTTTTTCAACTTCACAGTAGACATCAAATAAAAACAAACCTTACTTTCTAATTTGTCCCGTTTTGTGTGCTGTTGTTGGTGTGAGCGTGTTTTAAAGTTTCTCACCTGTTTTTCCACTCATATTTTGTATAAAAATGTCAAAATCATATATGAAATTGACACTGATGACGTTCGAGGAAGCATTCATCTAAAGTTAGGCAGTTATTAAGCCCGCTTGAATCGTTTATATCCTGTTTCTAATCTGCTTCAGTGAAGTCAACCCTACTTATTTTCAGGTTTGACTTGAACGATTCAAGTCACTTTTAAGCGCGTTATATATCGCTTTTTCAAGCCACTTTTAAAAACCGCTTTAACTCAAGCTAGCTTCAACTATTCGATATAAACGTAGTGCGTGTTTATTTCGGTGGCTTAAAAGTCGATTGAAAATCGAGGTCAAGCACATTTCAGGCCATCGTCGTACGCATGCGGCAGTTTTGCATCCAACTTCACAGTAGACATCAAATAAAAACAAACCTTACTTTTAATTTGTCCCGTTTTGTGTGCTGTTGTTGGTGTGAGCGTGTTTTAAAGTTTTTTCACCTGTTTTTCAACTCATATTTTGTATAGAAATGTCAAAATATATATGAAATTAACACTGATGACGTTCGAGGAAGCATTTATCTGAAGTTAGGCAGTTATTAAGCCCGCTTAAATCGTTTATATCGTGTTTCTAATCGGCTTCAGTGAAGTCAACCCTACTTATTTTCAGGCCTGACTTGAACGATTCAAGTCACTTTCAAGCGCGTTTATATCGCTTTTTTAAAGCCACTTTTAAAAGCCGCTTTAACTCAAGCTAGCTTTAACTATTCGATATAAACGTAGTGATTGTTTTCGTAACTCAAACTAAGTGGTTTGTGGTGCGCCACTCTGTATTCAAAATAAAATTTAGACCAAAAATTTTCAAACTACCTTTCTATAGCTATTTATGTATCAAGGGCGTTACTAGGACTATAATGCCCTGAAGGTCGAAATAGCCCGAGGGCTAGATTTCTACCTGATGGGCATTATAGTCCAGTAAAGCCCGTGGTGCATACAATGCTTTATGTTTTACCCAAAAAGAATTTTTCAATGACTAATTACATTATTTATCCGCAATATAAAAATAAGTTGCACCTGTACCTGTATACGTAAGTAGATAATGACTGGTGTTAAGTTTGACTTTGATGTTTCTATCAGTTAGTCAGTTGGCATTTTTATTTAACGATTTGCTATGGAAGAAATTCCACAAAATATAAGAGAAAAGGCCATAAAAGCGACCGAAAATTTTTTGCCAGTTAAATCAAGGCAACAGTATGATCGGGAGTATGACATATTTGGTATTTGGAAAGATGCGAACGCAATTCTTCAAATAACCGAAACCGTTTTAATGGCATATTTTCAGGAACTGGTGTTATTGATTTTATTTTAATACATATATTTAACAAACTTTATTATTTTTAGTCGGAAAATACAGTCCGAACTCTCTCTGACCAAGTATTCCACCCTAAGGTCTAAGTTGATGGTCTATGAAAATATAGACATTTCGCAATACCATCGTCTCATATCTTTTTAAAAAGTTAAGTCGAAAGGATACGTCCCGAAGAAGTCTAAAGTTTTGGAAGGAGAACAAATATTAAAATTTATTTTTGTATAAATTTTGTAAAATAATTGTGAGAGATATAAAATTGGATAATCAATAAAATTTCCATATTAGCGCATTAGGGCATTATAAGCGGGTATTATCATAATGCCCGCGTATAATGCCCTAGGTGTGATAGCAGGTATTATTGCTACCATAACATATTCCGTTTCTAAGGTATTACAGATCAATAATAGATGGGTAAAACATAAATATTTAAAATTCTGACTCTTCCTTACCCTTCAAAACAGGGCTCTATTTTTGACGACAAGCATATTTATTCAGCATTAGGTATTAAATTTACAAGATTATACGAATTTAATAAAAGATTCATCCATATAATTTGCGACTGTTTACAAAGCTGCTTAAATTTGCGCCCCGTAGTAGGGGTAACTCTTGCTGAGTTAATTAAGAAATGCATGTAAAGTTAAATGGTTTTGACGCCAACTTATAATTACCAAGTTGACGAGATGTCTCTCTCGCCTTTTTGTTTACCTAATTTAAATTTGTGACTTTCATTTGAAGATGAGAGTTATGTTGCAAAATTAGGCATTACCTTTAAAAATACAGGGTGGGCCAAAATAAAAGATACAACACATTTTACCTTAGTCAAAAAGTTTTTCGTTTGGGAGATAGAGGGTTTCAAAGTTTTCATTTTATTTTAGTTATTTTTAAATATATTTTTTTTATATTAGAATTTTTCTTACAAAGATCGGCTTAAGTGGTTTTTTGGGTAAGGAATTAAATTTTGCTAACGTTTTTGTTGTAAAATGTAGAGGGAGCCACCTGCAATCCTTTGCTTATGTTCATATTGAAATATTTTTTATTGCAGCGGTATTTTGTGGCTCCAGTAAAAACGTTTTATCAGAGACAAGAATGAGACAAGCAACTAAATGTAAATAAATTATTCGAGAGAGAGAGATAGCTGCTGGGCCTTCCTTGTCTGTCTTCAAGGAAGGTAAACGCAGATGGCGCATGAGTCGACTTTATCGTTTGCCCGCCAAATTCAAATTATATAGCTGTGCCATTTTTGCCCTTAATATTAGGTCCTTGTTTTTGTTTTCAATTAATGTAAAATATTGGGGTTTAGTTCAATAATTACACACATCTAATTAGAAATGTCATTTATTTGGTTTTCATAAAGATTTTCTCTTACAGATCACCATGTCAATATTACCTTAAATTATCTGTTGAAAAGCACAAATTTAATATATACATTGTGATCACTAATAAAAGTCAATATTCAAAGTCCAATTAAAGGTAAAAAACCACGAAACACACAATAAATCACAGAAAATGTAAACAAACTGTCCAAACAAATCGGCCATTGAAAAATATCAAAAACAGTTAAATATCGAATAACATTTCGGCGTGACTGCCTGCGGCAACGTTGTCAAGTTAAAAATATTCGATTCATGGTATATTTTCTTTCTCTTAATTAGATGCGAGCCAAAAGGACATTAAAGTTTACATGCAGAAATTGTAAACAACTTGGCAACCAGGGCAAAGCGATGATTGCTCCATCTACGATAGCCTGCCATGATGAAAGACAAAGACATATTTATTGGAACTTGCGTAAAACCAGAAAGAGATAAATACAATGGACAAATTGTTAGGACCAGTTACTCGTCTCATTGTTGTCTCTGGTTTTATTCTTTCATACTTTTTGCACAAAAAAGATATACCTAGTAAATATCACAACTGTTTTTAAGATATTTTAGATTAAATGTTTTATTTCATATAAAATGTTTTATCGCATTCCTTTACGCTTTACCTAAACCACTCGACAGTTTCTTAAAGGTCTGTAAAAAATGGTACCACCCATTTTTTGGGTCAAAATAAAATGATTTATTGCAATTTACCTTAGTTAAAAATTGATCTTTTGCCAGATACAGGCAGTGTCGGACTGGGGACCATTTGGCCCATACATATTGCAGACCTTTTTATCCACAAACATGCTTGTGTAACATAAAGTATATTATCCTGCTATAAAAAGTTGCCCCACAAAAAGTGTACATGTGTCCGAGTATAGATGGGTCCATATATAATTCATTCTGAAAGCAATACCGCTAAGTACACGAAAAATGATAAAGTAAACAAACCTTTTCGAATGCACATGGCCTCGGACAGAGCCTGATTAAATATTTTTAGATACATAATAAAAAAACATTGCTAAAACACGTATGACGTACCTACTTAAAAACATTCTCTTATTTCGCCTCTGTCCTACTATAAAAGCACTGGCACGTGTTGTGGTACTAGAAACTCGTCGGGTTGAATATTTTTTGCTGCAATAAATCATTGTTTACAAAAGGGTTTGAATACTTTAACATTTTTTGTGTACTTGGCGGCATCGCTTTTGGAATGAATTAAATCTGGACCCATCTTAACCTTCAGATTAATTAATTTTAGCGCAATAAATTTATGGTAGCACTTTGTACAGATTCTTTTAGAAAACCTGTGTGGCCTAAATAAAGGTTGAAGAAATTCAAATAATTTTTATTGTGCGAAATCAAAGCTTTAATCTGTGATATTTTAAAAACGGTCGCTCGTAGCGATAGTTACTAAGGATACCTTTCTGTTTAAAAAATATGAGAGAATAAAACTGCCTCACTAAAGCTATAATATACTAAGAAACAAAAAAGTTATGTCATTTTTAACATAAGTAAATGATTGCAGGTGACTCCCTCCGCATAATGGATGGTGGAGGGGAGGATAACCATCTTTTATGGCGGACAAGTTTAAAAAGTGGCCATCGGAATACAGCAAATTGGGATGACGCCACAGTAGCCAGTGGAGGGATTTTGTTATTTCTTTCCTTTTTTATTTTGTATCTATCTGTTATTTTTCATTTTGTATTTCACTCTAATAATTCATGCTCATTGGTTAAAAAATCTCCTCTGGCTACTGTGGCGCCACCTCAAGTTGCTCCTTGCGACGGACACTTTTTAAAACATTCAGATGGTTATCCTCCCTCCACCATCCATACTCAACATTTTACAACAAAAACATGAGCAGTTTTCGACACCCTGTATTTTGCCAACAATCAAATTTTTAATTAAGGTAAATTGCGTGAGATCATTGTATTTTTGGTTCGAGATATTGTGGTAGCATTTTCTACAGATCTTTTTTAGACAACCTGTATATTTTATTTTATAAAATTTTAAAAAAGGCAAAATAGTATAGTTAAAAAAAAATCTATATTAAAATAAAAAAAACAAGATTTTCTATTCATTATAGTATATTATGGAACGAGCACGAAATGTTACTCATTACTCATGAGTATGATTTTGAAGCACGAGTCGCAGGCGGGAGAAAAATAAGTAAAATAGTGCGAGTTGCATACTTTACTTTTTTACAACTATATATACAGGGTGGCCCACCATATTCGACACGGTCTGTAGCTGGATAACCATGGGGTTTTTAAAAAAGTAAATACTGGAACATATACAGGTCGGATAAGACCACAGTATAAAATTATTTTAGTCTATGCAGGGTGTCTCAAAGAAGTCTGACGTATCAAAGTTATATTTTTTAAATGGAACACTCTATATTTTATGACGGTTTTAGATTCTACATAAAAAAATAATTTAAGTTTGTTAATAGTACCAAGTGTCTAATTTTATTCGTTTTTGTTTTTTTTTTAAATGCAGGGGTGCAATTAAATTAATTTTATTTTAACAATATCAACTCCTTAAAATTCAAAAATTTGTTACAAGATTAGGAAAAGTCTGCCTTATTATACGTAGGTCATATTGAGATCATAGATTATACAGGGTGATCAAAAAATAATTTCAATTTTTTAGAAAGTCAAATTGCAATATCTCTCTTATTTTAAATGGAACACCCTGTATTTTTTACACCACATGATGACAAACCAAATGCTTTTTCAAATGGTGTATAGGTTGCCTATACCTATCTTTTATACTTTTGAAGTAAATTCAGTTTTAACATATTTTTATTACCAATGTCTATTTAAATGTAAGTAGGCTGTGATATAGCTATGCCTATTTACTAAGGCGTTATTGCAAAATGTAAATTTGTTGGAAAAAAGCCCAAAATTAAAAGATTTTTTATTATCTGCCACTATTTTTAAAATTTACAAAAAAAATTCATGAGTTGCTTATAATGCTACTTCCAATAACACTTATTTCAGCTGAATGTGGTAATGATAAAAACTTGTATTTTTAAACAATCCTAATAACGCCTCTGGTCAGTTATGACGACATTCTGTGATCTATAACTCGTTTTTCCATTATTCATAATCACTGTGTCAAATTTTTTAAAGCAACTATTAAGGTTATCAGATGGTTTCTCCTGGAATATTTTTTAGGATTAACTCTAGACTAAAGTAAACCATTTTTTCACATCTTACCAGTATTATATCATCTTGTTGTTGTAGAAGAAGGGTTTTTATTTAAAATTATTGAAATTTCTTTTAAACTGACTAAAACACTAGTAATCAATAAATGGTCATTGTTATTTTCTTAAGAAAAATATTAATGGCTGCTATGTCACAGCCAACTTTAATTTAAATAAACATTTGGACTAAAAAGGTTGTTTCATTTAAAATAGGAGAGATATGGCTATTTGATTTTCTGAAAAATTGAAATTATTTTTTGATTACCCTGTACAATATTTGATCTTGATTTGACCTACGTATGATATGGCAGACTTTTTATAATCTTATTACATATTAGAAAGTTTAAAGTATTAAAAGTGTTAAAGTAAAATCAATTTAATTTTACCTCTGCATTTTTCAAAAAAATCAAATATCACAAAAACGAATAAAATTAGACACTTAGTACTATAAACAAACTTGAGTTATTTTTTAAAGTAGAATTTAAAACCGTCATGAAATATAGGGTGTTCCATTTAAAAAATATAACTTTGATACGTCACACTTTTTTGAGACACCCTGTATAGACTAAAATAATTTTATACTGTGGTCTTATCCGACCTGTATATGTTCCAGTATTTACTTTTTTTTAAATCCCATGGTTATCCAGCTACAGACCCTGTCGAATATGGTGGGCCACCCTGTATATTAGGGCGACAATTGCAATTAAAAAACATTAGGTGTGGATAGAGAAGGATCATACACCACTAATCCGGGTCAAAGATCCGGATTTCTTTTGGGTACAAAATTCATTTCTTTTATGTCGGGATCAGTTGATTTTTCGTACCTATTCGATATTTTTATACTTATATTATGTGACTAAAAAATGATGACCTTGGCTGAAGAATCATTTTTGGATAAAAAGGTTGTCGAAGACATATATACAATTTATCATATTTTATCTTTAAAGCATTAAAGCACTCTATGCCGGCTGTGGGTAATGAATGTGGGTAATCAGCGCCGGAAATAAATAAAATCACATGAATAAGGTATAAGTAAATTTTTTCCTACGACCACTTGTCAAAATAGCAAATAGCACACTGGTTTCATGCATAGAAAATACGTTATATCACACTAGTGTTGGAAGTACTTTACAGCACTAGGTTTGCAAAGTACTTTACAACACTCGTTTGATATATATTATGATTTCATTTTAAAAACTGCTATTGGTTTTGCAAGTGACATATTTATTGTAGTGACAGTAAAAATACTTTTTACTTACCTTAAACAGTAGAACCCAAATTAGCGAAAATCAATCTAATATTAAAAAAGTAATAATAAAATTTCCGAAAAAATAAAAACATAAACAAAAATAGATATAACCACAAAAAACAGCTTTCACTGATTGCTCGCTCAGTGACACAGTGTTGTCAGGTAAGTAGATCAAATTAAAAATCTCCCTACCTTTGAGCACGCACTTCATAGAGGTAGCCTTGCCGCTTGACCGTTCGACCTAAAGCGCCAGAGAAAAACTCCTACAGATCAAATTCCTTTCTATCAGTTTTCGTGTACTCAAACAACTAGTTAAATTTTTTTTTAATCCCTTAATTAAACCTGAGGCTAATACACACTTTATAAATCCACTTTCTTTTATCCATTCATAAATAAAATCAGACCCTTCCGACGTTGCCAAATGCTTTCCATATTTTGCATGGTATAACTGACGTTTAGTAGTCGTTATTTTCTTACTTTAGGTTATGCATTTACAATTTTCATATTTTTACATTTTTTCTTAAAAATATGAGGAAAAAATGTAATTTTTACTTAATTTTGCATGTAATGTTCCGTTTCATTAACTCGTTTTACCAATTTTACCCCATCCAGCACCCCTTTTCACTCCATGGTCCCGTAAGTTTGTTTACTGATATTTTTTAAAAAACGGAATATTTTGGATATGCGCCACTTACGTTTTATTTAGAAGAGTGTCTAAAATATATAAGTATCAATAATTAAAAAAAAAACTTAAAATAGCAGAAAACCGTTTTAAACTATTACCGTTATTACCTAACCAAACCATACAATTTTTATTAAGTGAGGGCCTTTTTAAATTCCAAAATGATAAAAGTTATATAATGCTTCTATAGGTAGGTGATTTTCGATGTAAAAATATTGTCAAAACAGTATAATATAGCAGTGAGGAAAAGTACATATCACACTAGTGTTACAAAGTAAAAATCACCCTAGTGTTGCAAAGTTCTCAATTGTTTTTATTTTTCTGTAAAGACAAACTTTAATTTTTTTTTGGTGAATAATTTGTGGTCGTAAGAAAAATAGTATACAGTACTCGTGTGAAAATGACTTTCTTACACTTGTGGGTTTGTCGCACTCGTGTGAAATTAGTCAGTGTCCACACTTGCAATGTAATATACTATTTAAAAGTAGTAGACTATGTTTATCACCACATTTTTATATTTAAACCAACAAAAATCATAATCTTTAATAATATGTGTCCGGAAATGTCTCGTTGTTGAGTTCTGGTCCGTATTATGTAAATCCCTTAACGGCTCGAAAGATTATATTTAAAAAAGACAGTTTTAATGGACTTAGCAACTGCGGTATTGAAAAACCCTTAAAGAACAATTAATTTTCATGTAGTGGGCACCAATGCACTCTCACTGTTAAATTCTAATTCTTGTTTAACAACAATACGAGGCTCGAAACCATTTTCGAAAGGCAAGTATAATGTGATTGCGGTTAATCGCATAACGGAAATCACTAGATGCGTCCAATGTTGATGTTCATCGACATAATAATGTCCTCGTAGAAGCCTAAATTCCGATTTATTGTCGAAGTTGGGCACACCAGGAGACCATTACTTATCGTAAACTGGGTCTTTTTATCATCATCGCTCGACCAAAAGTAATATTCTTATGTATGTTCAGTCGGTTCTATTGTCATCACCTTCAACAGCATGTTGAGCTTTTAGAGTCGCGTTCTCTATTTGCGAGGCTTTAAATGTAGGTACAGTTGCACGTTGATGGTGAAGTCGTGGCTGCAGGGGACGAACTCTAATTATGAAGGTGCCTATGGGTGGTAGTTGCAACATACGTTAGATAATCTTGCAAAAAAAAATACCGTTTTAGCTCGGTTAAATAAAAAAGTTAAATGCAATTCGTTTCAGGTTAGCACTGGAGTATATACTTAATAATTTCAAATTACTATATCATAAAACTGGGATATGGTACCTATACCAAATTTATACCCAATAGGGAAAGTGGGGAGGCTTCATACAGTTTTTATATTTTGCTTTGTGGAATGCGGTGTTTTAGGTATCTCTCTTTTAAGTTATGACACACTAGTAGCTTAACTATTTTTATATTGTAGTAGAACTTTAATGGATGGTCTTCTTGTTGAGTACACGCCTGGAAAGAATGGGACCGCTTCGGTCCTGGTCCCGGGGTATACGAGCTGACCCTGTTCAGCCCTATTGACCCCTATGAACTGGCCGATCGCCTGAAACAAAATAAAAGAAAAACCCCCAAAAACCAAGAAACTCTAATTAAAAAACGACGTTTCGGTGGCAAGTCTGCCACCGTTGTCAAGTTAAAAAATTAAGTTAGAAAATAAAAATAAAATATTAACTAATATTTAAATTAGAAATGATTAAAATTTAGATTATTTTTATATCTCAAACTGAAAATAGTTTGACATATGTGTCATGAGTGACAAGTAACCGGTGTATTTATTATTTGTAGGACAAAAAGGTAATAAGTTAGTTTATTTTTAGTTTTCCTGAAGATACTTCAGTATCGAGCAAAGGCAACCAAGTATTATTTAAATTAACTGAAATTGATGCTACACAATTATCTTTATTTAATAATATATACGCACTTTCTTTGATTTTGCGTTTTTTAGAACAAGTTTCCTTTGCTAAAATACTCGAAGCATCCCAGTTTATTCTATGATTGTTATCAAATGCGTGTTGGCAGATTTTTGATTTATGAAATTCTGTGTAGAACTTTAATATTATTAAAAATCTACATGCGCGAGTTTCCATAAGACTTTTACAAAAAAAAGCAAAATGTATGAATGTACCCCATTAGTGGGGTACATTCATACAACCGAAGGGGCACATTTAACATCACTATTAATTCGTCATAATTATTGTTTATTATTGTTTTATACCATACTTTATAAAAAAACACAAAAACATTTTTTAACATACAAAACAAATAGTAAAATTCAAAATTAAAAAACAGGTTTTATCCAAATCTGTTAATGCCTATTTTAACATCGCAATAGTTTCGTGATATGAACATAAGTAACGAATAGTAAACAGAGTGTCATTAAACGGTCTTTACGTTACATGTATGCTAATCTACCAAAGACACATTTTTGTTTTAGTCAGTTATATTTATTAAAAGTAACAAATGTAAAAAAATATTGCTTATACATTATTAATTATATCAAATAAAAAACTATAGTTAACACAAAGATACCTTAACTTACAAAACCTAAAATTAATATGCTTATGTTATTAACAAATTATGACCTAAGATCTATGGTAATATCATTACTATGTCTGATAAATTAACTGATCCTTGACATTCAAAGACACAAAGTGCATAAAGCACCCTGTTTTTTTCCGTAAAAATAAAACTTAAACTACTTTATATAATATTTACAACTATAATCGTCGGTGTAACAAAAATAGTAATTAAAAAATATTCATTAAGGGCCAGGGATACAATTATACAGTATGAATGTGCCCCATATACTTCGTCTATGAATCTGCCCCATCACATGCTAATTAATAAAGAAAATAGAAATTGAAAAACCGCATTTATCTATATTAATTTACACATTAAATTAGTGCCTTTGTATTATTATAAATAGGAATAAATAGCAATAATTAATCGAAAAAATAGTAACTGGCCATAAAATATGTCCAAAGTTACGTTATGAAATTACTTACGCAAGGCAAAAACACCTTCCGTGTTGTGCACTCGATCTTACCGCACCGAAAATTCTGAAACTTCACTAGTCTGTAAACATACATAAAAACTGTGCACACCCACTTACGTTACTATTTTACTTCATGTCTAACTTCAGATAAACTCAATGTAAGTAGGTGCCCCTTGTATGAATCCACCCCACTTTCCCCTATTAATGGCCTTAGGAGGAGTTTCAAAACTCGAATCCCTTGTTTGTATTTTTGGTAAATTTATTTAAATTTCCTCGACAAATTCCACATTTAAAAAAATATCTATAATTTTTAAAGAAATATGGCTAGTTGAAATTTTTTCATTCCACAATTTTTTATTCAAAATTTTCAGATTATTAGTAAAAGGTAGGTAGATATTTTAGCAAAATTTGGCATTTGTCGACAAAATTTACAAAAAATACAATCAGTGGATTTGCTTTTAAACTTTGGATTTTTCGGGGGCTCGTGGAGGGGAGGAGGAAGGGATAGTCCAAAAAAATCAACTTTTTTCGCAAATTTCAAAATTTACATTTTTCACCGAATTGTTCACCTTAAGGGCCACTAGCATCTGATACAAATTTGCTGTCGGTCCTATGTCATTTTTAATTCAAAATTTTGGAAACAATAAGATATTTTAAAAAAGTATACAGTAAAGGGGTGGCAATAAATAATCAATTTTGGGTATTATTAGAGATAGAGACTTGCGGTTTTCGCGAACTGTTGCTACTTTTTGATGAAACGAAAGATGATACTAAAATCTTTTATGGCTCCCTTAGTTTTTGACATACAGGGCGAAATTATTTTTTTTATCATTTCTGTATCCACTTTGTATTTCAGTTGTCTTGTGATTAGTAACAAAAGTAAAAAATAATATTAGTAGATAATTTTACTTTTAAACCAGTGGTGTAGTTAGACTTTTTAAGACTTTTATATTTTTTGTGATATGAACTAAACATTTGATTTTTCCTATGGCATACCCTGTACATTTTTTAATAATTAAATTAAATAAAATGGGAGCTTTTTAAAATATATATAATACTTAGTTCCATTGCTTCTTTCAAAATAAGAATTACGTGGAGACTTGGAGACATATGTTTTGTAAAAACAAATCAGACAAAACTACCTTTTCTTTTAATAATTTTTTTAATTGTCAAAAAAAGGTTTTAAAAATCGATTAAGCATCCAATTTCTAAAACTGTACTTACATTAAAAAATATAATTTAGTATCACCTTTCTTTCATCTTGTTTTTACCTTTTACACGTAATATATCTGATTTTTTAATCGATATAATCAATGACACAGTTTTATTTTGTATTATTATATTTATATTTTTAATTGTATTTTATTGTGTCATTCTTTAAAAACCTTTAAACCCCCAAAAACCAGTATACTCCGTGACTCGTTGAAGTAACTCCAAGCTCATTGACTATAATAATTTAAATCACCGATACAGAAACAAGTATCCACTCCACTTCTAGAACAGAATTTTTTAAAGTGTGTAAATATTTTGCAGAAAAATAATGTCACACACGTGTGCCCGTTTCAAAGGCGTAATAGCTTTGTTGTCGTCCATGGGGGTCCGGCGATATACAGCGTGTTTTACGTCCGGGGTACTTCGTTAAATTATTCCAAAGACTGAACCCGATACGAAACCATTCGACTGATCAATCGGCGTTCTTATGATTTGCATTTGAAACAGAGAGGAGAATTTGTAATGGACGCGGGACAATTCCTTGCAACAAAAAAGCCCTTTTGGACGCCGGTAGTTTTATTTGACTAATTAAAAGGTAATTGCCATGAAAAGTACTCTGTACAGAATAACTCTTCGAGCTGATAATTAATAATTCTTTGTTAATTAGTAGGTAATAAACAGTACAATTAATTACTTGGTAATTATAAATGAAACTCTCTTGTTTGTTTTTAAATAGGGTGCCAATAATAATATGTTATTAGTACTTAGTTCCGCATTCATGTTATAGCATATATATATATATACTTGTATGTATATGTGTGTATATATATATATATATATATGTATATGTGTATGTATGTATGTGTAATAATATGTGTATGTGTAATAATATTAATAATAATGTATGTGTGTGTGTGTGTGTGTGTGTGTGTATGTGTGTGTGTGTGTGTGTGTGTGTGTGTGTGTGTGTGTGTGTGTGTGTGTGTGTGTGTGTGTGTGTGTGTGTGTGTGTGTGTGTGTGTGTGTGTGTAGTATGTGTGTATGTGTGTGTGTGTGTGTGTGTGTGTGTGTGTGTGTGTGTGTGTGT
>JACEGR010011371.1:0-15144 GCA_014170235.1 Listronotus bonariensis | reverse complement strand
TATATGAAGGTCAAGGTGAAGGGATCCCCCTTATCAAACAGTTTTGAAGTGATGATGATTGGCATATAATATGTATAATGACTCTGACTAATAGGAGAAATCACATAAGATCTCACCCTTAATAATAAAGAGTAGATTGTTTATTTTTTTTATATAATATACCGGGTGGCAACGAAATTACTATCCAGCAAATTAGTTTTTCAGTGCAACCGTAAGGTTTTCAAATTTGGGACTTAAAATTATATCATCGAATGCTAATTTTAGATATAATAGCATCTCTGTATTACTTCCGGTTTAACCGGAAGTAAGATAAACTTTTATATTTTAAATGAAACACCCTGTATTTTTTTAGAATTTGAATTCTACAGAGGTCATTTCTCATATAAAATCTTTTAATATATCCATAACTTTCCTTATTTAGTTTTAGATAAATCGTCTACGGAGTTTGAAAAGGTCCGAACGACCTCACAATACACAGTTTCATGGATATTTTGTCGTCGTCTGGACCTTTTCAAACGCCGTTTTCTCTAAAACCAAAAAGTTAGGTTATGAATATATTAAGAATTTGTATCAGAAATGACCTTTGTAGAATTTAGTTCTGACAGAGACAAGAATGAGACGAGTAACTGGTCCTAACAATTTGTCCACTGTATTTATCTCTTTCTGGTTTAACGCAAGTTCCAATAAATATGTCTTTGTCTTTCATCATGGCAGGCTATCGTAGATGGAGCAATCATCGCTTCGCCCTGGATGCCAAGTTGTTTACAATTTCTGCATGTAAACTTTAATGTCCTTTTTTGGCTCACATCTAATTAAGAGAAAGAAAATATACCATGAATCGAATATTTTTAACTTGACAACGTTGCCAGGCAGTAACGCCGAAATGTTAATCGATATTTGTGTTTGATATTTTTCAATGGCCGATTTGTTTGGACAGTTTGTTTACATTTTCTGTGATTTATTGTGTGTTTCGTGGTTTTTACCTTTAATTGGACTTTGAATATTGACTTTTATTAGTGATCACAGTGTATATATTAAATTTGTGCTCTTCAACAGATAATTTAAGGTAATATTGACATGGTTATCTGTAAGAAAAAATCTTTATAAAAACCAAATAAATGACATTTTTAATAAGGTGTGTGTAATTATTGAACTAAACCCCAATATTTTATATTAATAGGAAACAAAAACAAGTACCTAACATTAAGGGCAAAAATAGCACAGCTATATAATTTGAATTTGGCGGGCAAACGATAAAGTCGACTCAAGCGCCATCTGCGTTTGCCTTCCTTGAAGACAGACAAGGAAGGCCCAGCAGCTATCACTCTCTCGGATAATTTATTTACATTTAGTTGCTCGTCTCATTCTTATGTCTCTGGTTCTGGTTAGTTCATTTAAAATACCAAAGTTTATATCAATTCCGATTAAACCGGAAGAAATAAACAGATGCTATTAAAATTTGCATTCTGTAATACAATATATCGCCCTAAATTTGAAAACTATACGGCTGCAGTGAAGAAAATAAATTGCTCGATAGTACTTTCGTCGTGACCCGGTATAGTAATAATAAATAAAGCACTTGAACCAAAAGTTTTACAATTATTGTACTTTGCACTGGGTGTCAATTTTTTTTACATACTCCTTGACGTTTTATTTGTTTGTACAATAAACAAAAATATCAGTTTGAGTTAATTCTGTAGTTTTTAAACATAGGCGCAATTTGCTTAGGTTTTTAGGGGGGCTGGAGTCTTGGTAGTCCCGAAAGGTATGAGGCAAGCTTCGAGACTTTGCAAAAAAATTGGAAAACATAAAGGGATTTATTTGTCATTACTGCCACAAAAATGACCTACAGTTAGGTAAAAGTGGCACTATTGACATAAAAATCGCTTTCTCTTATCGCTTTTAGGTTTTAGCCACATAAGTTTCGGCTTGGATACTGGGAATCTTGCGGGGGCTAATGTTGTCTAATTTCCTTTTGGCGGGGCTAAGCCCCTAAACTGCGCCTATGTTTTTAAAGTAAAACAAGTTTTTGAAATAACATTTTTCTCTAATTATTCCAACAACATTCAGTACAAAGTAAACCATTTATTTTTTGTAGAAAGCATAGGAAAATTTACTGGTTTACTTAGATGCTACATACAGAGTAGCACAAAAAAGTTGGGACGTTTTAGAGAAATTCAAAGTATTTTTGTGGCGTCATCTAGTTAAAACCTAAAAATTAACATCAGATATGAATAGCTCATGTTAAAAACCCCTTGGATACCGACTTTTATTACAATATTCAAAATGTATCAAACATTATCGAAATAACTTAAAAATGTTTATTAAAATTTGAGACTGTATCTCAGTTAATATCAACTTATGGTAATTTTCTAGAAACCTGCGGCAACTCCTATTTTGACGAAATTTGGTATACGGGGTTTTTTGGGCGCTGATAATGAATCTAAAAGAATTTTTTGGCGGAAACGTTTCGTTCTTGAGATACTCACAATCAGACTTGAAATTTAAACTAATCCTATTTTTACAATATTCCCCCTTCTTTTTGCACACAATTCTTGATTTAAAGCTTAAGTGGCACACAAAATTTGATTTTCACCTTTTAAAACCCCGTTTTTTTACGTATTTTACATTATTTTTGCAATAAATTGCATAGCTATACTTTGACTTATTTTAATCCCAGTGTGCCATGAAGCCCTATGTGTCAAGAATTGTGTGCAAAAAGAAAGGGTAATATAGTGAAAATAAGCTTAGTTCAAATTTGAACTTTGATGATGAATATCTCGAGAACAAAACGTTTCCGCCAAAAAAGAGATTCGTGATCAGCGCCCCAAAAAACCCCGTAAACTAAATTTCGTTAAAATCGGAGTTGCCGCAGGTTTCTAGAAAATTACCCAACTTTTAACTAAATCTCAATTCACAACCTTCAATCATAAAATTTGCGCACTTTCTCCAAAAATAAAAATTAATAACACTGAAGTTGCCCCATCACCATCTGCCAAGCACCTTGGCATCACACTAGATTCTAAACTTAACTTCAACAACCATACCAAAACCGTAAAAAAAAAGTTATATCAAGAGCAAAACATTTTAGTACACTTACATACAAAAATAAGGGCATTTCAACAAAAGCAGATGTTCAAATTTACAAAACAATTTGCCGCCCACTTATTGAATATGGACACATTCTTTTAACAAATGCACAGAACCCAGCCTGGAAGAACCTATCTACTGCAGAAACCATAACATTAAGAACCCTTACCAAATTTAGGCATCCAAACAACCCACTGCACAATCCTTCCAATAAGAGCTTATATGGTAAAACTAAAATCCAACCAATTCAAGAGAGGACTCGAGGAGTAGTAAAGAGGTTTGCTAAAATTCCTCACAACATACACTTGCTAACAGCTTTATGCAGGGAAAGGACCAGAGAGCAATCAAGATTTCGCCATCCAGTAAACACCTTATGGGAACTGATTAACAGATATTCAACAAACTAGAATGATCACAAACATTGTCTTTCTATTTATTAACTGTTACTAACATTATTGTCTATATTTTGTGTTGGTGGTGATAAGGACTCGGATATTTCTTGAAAATACGCCAACATCACATTCTCGTCAATCAGCCCCACATTTTTTGTAGCAAGCCATTCAGAAAACGATTTATATGTTTGATGACACCTCTCTAGATTTGTCTGGCAGAAGTGAGGCACACGCAAGGTCAGCTGCTTTTTGGATGCCATTTCCATATTCATTTAACATTTTAAAATGGGAATGGATTTATACTAAATTAACAATAATTCAATATCTGACAAGTGCTGATGACAGACAATGTCAACAAAATAAATGTGTTGCTATGGATTAATTATTAACAGGTAAAATTTCAAAATCTCTGATATTTCTATTAAAACATGATGTTAATGATTATTAAATTATGCGATACATAGAACAGTAGCACAAAAATATACTACATTACACGATGCGAAAGGCCTTTCAAGTGTTCGGAAGTTTTAAATAGCCTCGGCTTCGCTTTGGCCATTTAAAAACCACCTCACACCAAAAAGTAAACTTTCGCATCTTGTAATGTAAATAACTATTTTCTTTATCAAGTACACATTAATGAATTTATATATAATATTGTAAATAAAATGGGCTGAAGGATTTCGGTCGATGGCCCTTTGGGATTTCTCAGATATCTCAATAAACTACTTATACATAAATAGAAATAAATATTGTAGCAGACTTTCAAAAATGTGTTTACGTTAGAGAATTTTAGAGAGTTAGGATCATTAAATTTAGTTTGTTAAATTATTTAAATAATTTACCTTTATTTTTGCAAGTTCTTTCATCACGTCCGAAGGTTTCCGAAACCGCCCGAATCATCCATTGAGAACTTTTATGCCATTCCTGTACTATGGAATTTTCCCGATATTTCTCTAAAATTCTAGCTCATTCTTCACCTTCCATATTACTATAAAGGGCGACAGAAAACCTTCGAATGATTAGTATAGATTCGACTTTTGTGCCATAAACTTCGAGATATTGACAACTGAAGATTTTGTCGTTGTAACCATAGTTACGTTTCATTGTTAATAAAGGTATAAAAACGAAGGTACGTGTTTTTTTACGAGGTGATTCGGAACAATATCACAATTACACAAGCACGCTTGTGTAGACATAAAGTTTATTTATTATCCCCCTATACAAAGTTGAGCCACAAAAGTGTACATGTGTGCGAGTACCTTTAGGTACATAATGGTAGGTTTACATCTGACATTTATTGCATGATATTTATATCAGACAAAAATTCTAACTAATGTAAACGGTCAAAAATATATGTCTCATAAATATTTCATTGTTTACAATAAATGTCAGATATAAACCTACTTTAAGTTTAGTTAAATTTCAATACTTTAACGTGGCAATTATTTAGTTGAATTTTGTCCCATTACTGAATGACCACCCTGTATAAACAATTTTTGGTAAACCGGCTTTTTCTTACCAGTTCTATGGGCTATTAATATAAATAATTTAGCTTTAAGAAAACTGTATTTAATGAAAAATAGTAAGTTATTCTCCAGATGATAGAATTATTGGTTGTATATTAAAAAAAAACACATCTCTATAATATTTAATTATTTATTTTTATCATTACATTCATAATTAATCATTTTATTCTTTTTAAAAGAAAATTGCGGGAAAAGTTCGGGAGAACATCTCTCTTTTAAATTGAACGAGGAATTCAAAAACAATTTTATCCACACGGGTATGGATGGTGGAGGGGAGGATAACTATCTTTTATGGCGGACAAGTTGAAAAAGTGGCCATCGGAATATAGCAAGTTGGGATGGCGCCACTGTAATCAGTGGAGGGAGTTTGGTATTTCTTTCTTTTTTTATTTTGTATATATCTGTCCTTTTTTATTTTCTATCTCACTCTAATAATTCATGCTCATTGGTTAAAAATCTACTCTGGCTACTGTGGCGCCACCTTAAGGTGCCCCTTTCGACGGACACTTTTTAAAACATTCAGATGGTTATCCTCCCTCCACCATCCATACACACGGGTTTTATAATCCTTTAATTTTTAAATTTAAAAGAATATTTTGAATAGTTTCCTGGCGGTCAGCTGAGGTCCTAATTGATTTGAGTACATACGAACAACTAATGTAAAAAGTATATAGTACTTATGTATATGTAAAATGTATAATTTAATTTGTAGTCATAACAATATAATCACTTGAACATAATCATATTTAAGGTAAAAGAAAAAAAAACATATCTTGGGCGATTTTCTTCATTTATTTTAAAACACAACGTTTCAGCTAGTAAGTATCTTCTTCAGGTATTGGGCTACAGATACTTTAATTGAAACCGACTCTTTATTTTCAACAAATGTAAACATAAGTGTTTAGTGTTGATTTCAGAACATTTTTCCGGGGGAGTTTAATATTCCTAGGGGGATAAAGTTACCATAAGAAGTATTACCCACAAGATTACATTTATACTTATGATTTGACACGAAATTTCTCGGGGTGGAGGGATTTTTTTCTCCATGGGGGAATGTCCCCGGGCTACTCCCTGAATTCAACGCTGTTAGTGTTGTCAAAATGCTGAAAAACGTAGGAAAAAATTGCTGCAGAGAGGGTTTTAGATAAATTTTTGCTCCATCCCTCTTCAGTCTTTAAAAAAACGCAAAAAAAAACCGTCAAATTTGCGGAATTTTTCCGGCTTTTTGAGGTTAATAAAAAATTGTGTCCTGGTGGTCAAATTATGGCCACAGATTAGTGTTTAGAAGGAAAAATACTTTCCTTTCAACACTGTATAAAATGCTAGATAATGGGGAAATTTTGCAAATAAAATTATGCCCGAAAATGCTTCCTTTTCAAAATACAGGGTAATTAAATAATAAGAAAAAAATTAATAAAATAAAACAAAAATATACTTTGTTCATAGTCACTTTAATTGAATGTTTAGCCGTGACAGCTGTTTCGTAGTACAACTACATTTTCAAACGTTGTACTACGAAACAGCTGTCACGGCTAAACATTCAATTAAAGTGACTATGAACAAAGTATATTTTTGTTTTATTTTATTAATTTAAAATGTACGGTCACAAAGTAACGGACGAAACCATAAATTCTTTAGAAAAAAATTGCCTTTTTTATCATACCTTTTCTAACACTCCAGCTATTTCCACAAAATTTGGTATACTTTTTTGACCATTATGCATTTGTCTCTGTTCCCGCTAGAGTCCGCAATTCAAACAAATATGTTTATTTTTTCTACGATTCAGTTTCTATGGTATCAGTATTCACCTGAAGACGGACGGACATACATACCGGTCGAAACGTTGTATGTTGTAATAAACGAAGATAATAAAAGTTCAAGAAATATCTTTCATTCAACGTAAATCAAAACCAAACAGTTAACTTATTTCGGCGCCTTGTTTGTTTTACACGTATGGACCCATCGCACTTGCGTTAAATCAAAGGCGGGAAACGAGCCTTTGCACTTAGCACATAACACGTCTGGCTCCATCTTGTGTTCTTCTTTTAAATGAGTCGCTAGAAGTCCGCCGTTTTCATAGTTTTTCTGGCAATAGCTACAGCTAAACGTAATTTGGGGGTAAGGCGTTGTGTCCGTTACTACTGCTAGTCTCGCTGTTGAAATTTTTTAAATGGGTTAAATAACTCTTAATTTTTTGCTCGGTTGCTAAATGAGCTAGAGCCGTTTCCATTTTGGGAACTATGACTTCTGTGTAGCCCAAATCATATCGGGTTGGAGGGCTGTAAACAAAAAAAACACTTATTATACCGGGTGTTGCTCCGTCGAGCGGGACATAGGGAATCCCATGTAGATTTTGAAGTAGTTAAATATTGGCTCCCCTAATTATTTTAGAAAAAAATGCTGTTAGGATTTATTGAAGAGCACAGTAAGTTCCACCTAAAATGAAAATTTGAGCATTTTTCAACCAACCAGTAAAGAGTAAACTGCTTAAATACTTCTGCAATATAGTATCTCATTATGCACCCTGTACTCTAAAAATCAATAATAAAAACACTATATCGATTTATCAGTGACAATTTAGATCATTAATTTATAATGTCATTGCCAAAACTGAACAATTTTATACGGCAATTTTAAAAAGAATCCTCGCATTTCATATTAGTTTACAGCAAATTCCAGCACATGCACTCACAGTTACGCAAGACAATAAAACAAATTTGTTTACATTTAGAAATCAATTTGTGACGAAAATATCAGGATTTAATCAAATGCTCAAATATTCCTCCACTAACTGCCAGACAATAACCCAAACGATTATAAAACTCATTTCTTACGTTGGCTAGTTGGTACATCGATATTCTGGCACATTCAGCGGAAATAGCATTCCTTAGCTGGTCTAAATTTTCATATTTAAAGCAAATATTTTGTAAAAAACCTTTGTCAGTGTTTGTCTCTCCATCATCTCTAAGCAAAATTCTTGTCGTCGTATTTCGTCTCCGTTTCTTAATTTTTGGTGTCTTTCGTACTTGTAAGCGTGGTATTTACATCTTTTTAAAATTAGAGATATTGTGGTGTGGTCTTGTCCAGTAATGTCCTCCAGTTGTCTCGTGCTAATGTTTCTTTCGGCCTCCTCTACACAAAGTATCACGTCTAAATCCCTCTCGTTTTGTACAATTTGTCTCTGAATTTTCACAACGATTTTCTTCACATTTGCAATTATTGATTACTGTGCCTGTAGTTTCAATTTTTTTATCATCCATTCTATTGTCGATTTACTTGGTATTGGCCTATTGGGAAATTATGCTGCAAACATGTCCGCTACTCTTCGATAACTATTCCCTGATAAAACCATTTTATAATAGTGATTTTTTCTTGATTTGAGTAGTCTATTATTTAAAAATGACGTGACATTGATCTGACAACTTGAGAGTAAGAGGTTAAATATTTTTCTGGTAGTTTATTTAAACTTCTAATAATACAGGGCGCGTAAGACGATAGGAGATTCGTAACTTATTTTAGCATTTAACTCTTAGCTGGCGGACTGAGAAGAGCTGAAATTTATACACTGGGTACAACCTTTGGTGCTCTTTAAAAAATCCTTATATTATTTTTTTCTAAAATAATTAGGGGAGCCAATATTGGACCACTTCAAAATTTACATGGGTTTCCCTATGTCCCGCTCGACGGAGCAACACCCGGTATACATTTAATAAAAAGTCTCCCTCGTGGCGCAGTGAACAGAGCTTTGATCTTCGAAGCCAGAAGTCGCCGGTTCGATTCCCAGCGGGGGAGACATATTTAGGTAGTAGTTATTAAAAAAAAAAATAATAACATCCGTGGTGACTACAGCGTTGTCTAAAAGGTGCTGTGAAATGCAAAATTGCATGTTTTAGTGCTTGGACAACGTTGATGGATCAGGGGAAAACGATGGGTTAAACATCTAAATACCCGACAACCACGTTACTCTGGCATTTAGGCATAGGCCTTTGTGGGATGTCAAAAAGATAAAAAAATTAATATAAAGTACCACACCTTTTAAATACCCTCAGAACTGACGACCTTCCTACAAAAAAATGGAGCGCTTCATTTTTGGGTAATTTTGAGGAAAATATACATTATACCTGGTGTTACAAATTGGATACAATTATGCTCATTAGTTAAAAAGATAATATTAACAAAATAGACAGTATTTTTTTTTTTTAATCTTTGGACAATCCACGAAGGCTGAAAGCCTAAATACTAACGTACCGTGGGTGTCTTAAGCGAGGTAAGGGGAGTTTGTTGACACGGTACTTAAATACTTGAAGATTTGGGGGAAGGAAAGACCTCCGCTGGCAGTAGGTTCCACAGTCTAGAAACTCTAGGGATAAAAGAACGAACGAAATGGGAAGTTCGGGGCCTGTCCAATTGAACTGTATAGGGATGCATACGTGCGGCACCACGAGTTTCTTTGTTGGGAGCTGCAAGAGGATGGACTATACTGGACAATTCGTCGGAGCAGAAGCGCAGAAGCCGTAAAAGTATCTATAGAAGAGCGATAGATCTCCCACAGCTCGACGATGGGCAAGAGAAGGAGGTCTTTGAGTAAGTAAAGGATCATTAATAAGACGAACAGCCCTTCGTTGAATGGCATCAAGAATGCTGAGGGTTGTAGGGGATGCCATTCCCCAGACATGAGAACAATATTCCAGATGAAGGTCGAATTTGGGACACATACAAAGTGTATAAATTAAAAGGAGAAAAATACTTTTTGGCTCGGAAAAGAAATCCAAGCTTTTTGGAAGCCGCGGTGGCTATAGATACAATGTGTTTATGCCAGTTAAGGTTCTTCTCAAATGTAACGCCCACAAGGTTAAATGTGTCCCCGCTCTGCAAAACCTGGCCACTCGTAAGCAAAGGATGAGTGTTTGATAATTTTTTCGCGACAAGGAACATGACTGTGTTTTGGATGCATTAAATTGAACGAGATTTTTGGCACCCCAATCCAATATCAAATTGAGATCCTGTGAAAGAGATATCTGCATCGCCCTGCGTTTGCGTTCCAAGTCGGGTTGAGAGATTGGTTTGGGAACCTGAAAAGTGGAGTGAAGGGTACTATCGTCAGCATAACTATGAATGGGATTGGTTGTGGAAGAAAGAAGATCGTTGATGTGAAGAAGAAACAAAGTTGGTGCTAGTACTGAACCCTGAGGCACTCCAGCATTAATTTCGTAAAAGCTTGAAGAGTGGCCATCAACAATGACTGATATATGTCGATTAGAAAGATAACTAGAGAGCCAAGAGCAGAGTTTAGTTGGAAGACCGTAGGAGGGAAGTTTATTAAGAAGTGCGTCATGCCAGACCTGGTCAAAAGCTTTAGATATATCAAGAGCAACGATCTGGGACTCACCTAGAAACTCAAGAGGCTTGTTCCAGTTGTGTGAAACGAAGGAAAGAAGATCTGCTGTAGATCTCTTGTGACAAAATCCGTATTGCCTGTCATGTAACATTTTATGTTTTTCTAAGTACCTAAGAATTTGCGAGTTAATGGATTTCTCCATTACTTTACAAAGCATTTCCCAATAATTACAAAAAATGGTGTGTTACATCTTTCTTGCAGCAAACTCTTTTAGTCTTTTTTTTTTTAATACTCTAAATATTATTATAGCCCTTACCCTTTTGACAGTTTCTTGTTTCTAAAGTAAGTATTTCTACCAATATTAAATAATATTGATGTATTGGAAGCCATAGTTGGTTTACCATCCCTCAGAATATTAAGCTCTTCTACATCAGCTAGAAATTCGTCAATAACTGTCTGAAATGCTTCCAAAACAGCTGCTGATCTCTAAAATTTTAAAATAACTTCATCATTTCCACTTCTTTTTGCACGCATTTCTTGAGTTTTTCGCTAAATTAGCACTCAATTTTTGATTTCCACCCCTTAAAAATCATTTTTTTAACCCCATTTTTTTCCATAATTGAAAGTAAAGCTTCACCTCGAGCATCAATTTCAATTATTACAATCGCGTCATGGCGGCGCTATGGCTACTGCCATTGAAAGTAAAGCTTTGCAACTTTATGGAAAAAAAAGATAAAATAAATAGAAAAAAAAGAAATTAAGAGGTAAATATCAAATAATGATTGCCAATTTAGCGGAAAACTCAAGAACTGCGTGAAAAATAGGGAAAAATATAGTCAAAAAAGGTAAATTTGCTTTTCAAGTTTGATGATGGATATATCAAAAACAAAACGTGGCCGACTAAAAATTCTTTCAGATTCGTAACCTTCTAATTGGCTTAAAGCAAAAGAGATTGGTTTCCATATCCATCATACTTCTATACTTACATAAACATTCCCCAAGGCCTCTAAAAATTCTGAAGTCATTTCTTTCAGATAATCAATAGTATAACAACTCCTGGAAACCTTTGGATCAATTATTTTTATTTCTTCAACAAAGTCCACAGCTGTTGGTGGTAGGGGTGTCCCAACTAAACTTATATGTCTCCGATATTCATGTAAGTTTCTTCTTGAAAATGAGAAAATCGGACTGTAAAGATGAATGCCAACGTGAGGCCATGTGAGTAATTGCTTTAACATTATACTTTCAGAGACCTTTTTATCCCATTCTTTGACAGTGTGTTGTTTCAGTATAATATCACCTAAAATATAAGAGTAATAAGAATCATTTAACAGAAAAAAGCTACTGTTTGAATATGGTAGACAATTCATCTTTTTTCTACAAAAAAGGTATACCTTATTTGAATCCAGACATACCAGCATCTTGTATGTAATTAAAAAATCCGTCTTTTAAAAAATCATTAAAATGTAGTAAAATTATTAAAAAGCGTGTTTGTGAGACTCTTAAATTTTATGAGGTATCACTTTAAAGATCTTGGAGTCACATTTCAAACAAATTTAAAATTAAATCTACATTATCAGGCTATTTTAAATAAAGCATTTTGAATGTTGGGATTTATAATTAGAAATACTAAACATTTTCATAGAATTAGCACACTTGTAGAGTTGTATAATACATTTGTGAGACCCCTTGTGGAGTATGCTTCAGTAATCTGGTCACCTACTGCTGAATGCAACAAAGATTTAATAGAAAGATTACAAAAAAAAAAAATTTAAGATATCTTTATTACAAACAATATAACGTGTACCCAGCATTTCCACTATTGGTGTCTTACAAGGATATGCTGACTACCTGTAACATACAGTCACTCTGTGTTAGACGAATGACTCAGTCACTAATATTTGTGTATTACATATTTATTTATTTATTTATTTATTTATTGGTAATAATTACACTACATAAGTGTTTTTACACGTCAATTTACATTAATTATACAAGAAACATTTAAAATATTCTAAAATTTTCCTAAACATTATACTCAATAAAATATAAAAAAATATAGTTACATCACAATAACACTGACAGTCAATCACAATTATTAAAAAGTATTTAAACTAAAACAATAATGTTTTACTAAAGTTTAGCCCTCATGAGAGTCCTGAAATAATTTATTCTTTTTTACCTCTTTAAGTCAAAATTCAAATTAACTAAAAAATAAAGCCGCTGCTCAGGTATTCATTCACAGAAAAAAAGGCATGTTTTAATAGGTACTTTTTTATAGTGCTTCTAAAAATCCTGTCGTTCAAACATCTAATGTGCTGAGGGAGCGCATTAAAGTATGTTATACAGAAGTAATTGGTGCCACCCCTGGATCTTCCAAGTCTATGAAAGTCATGGATTAAATCCTGACAGTTACGAGTATTATAATTATGGATTTGTTGATTCGTTTGATACAAGTGAATATTTTGTTTAATAAACATAAGGCACTGGAAAATATATAAACAGGGAAGAGTAAAAAGCCCCAATTTGATAAAATATGGTCTACATTCCTCCCGGTAGCCAATATTAGCAATTATGCGAACGCATCTCCTCTGCAATGTAAAAACTTTAGCAGCATGGGCTGAATGTCCCCATCCAATTAAAGCATAAGATAGCCTTGAAGCAAAATTTCCGTGGTAAGCACAGAGTACAACATCCAAGGATACACAGCGAGAAAGACCCCTTATTAAAAACAATGCTCTCGACAATTTTTTACAAAGATTGTCAACGTGGGCTTCCCAAGTCAGTCCTGAGTCAAGTGTAACTCCAAGAAATACAACTTCTTTACCAGTGTCAAATGGCTTGTGTGTTTGTGACTGTCTTAGCGTAAAGTTAATGTGCTGAGTTTTTGTATGTTAAGACACAGCCTATTTGCAAGAAACCATTGCTGAATGTTGGATTGTGTTTCCACAATGCCCTGTATTTGAGATGGATGATAACTATTAAGTGTGGTGGTGTCATCAGCAAATAAGATTATTTTGAGTAAGTCCTGAAAATTTGGAAGGTCATTTATAAATATAAGAAACAACACCGGGCCCAGGACTGAACCCTGGGGCACCCCATAATTTATTGACTTTGAACTTGAGTTTTCCCCTCTAAACGCAACAAATTGGAATCGTGATGAAAGGTAGGATTTTAATAGGTTTCTCATACTATTGCCAACTCTGTAATATGGCAACTTTTCCAGCAAAATATCATGCCGAACACAGTCAAAGGCCTTTGTTAGGTCCAAGCAGGAAGCAAAAGTATCAAGACCATTCTCAAAACCTCTTTGAATGTGCTCAACGAGACAGGTTATTGCTAGTGATGTGGATTTTTATTTCTAAAGCCAAATTGTCCCTGGAAAAACAGTGTATTGTTCTCAAAGTGATCGGTTAATTGGATTTTAATTGCTAATTCAAAAATTTTTGATAATATAGGCAACAGTGAAATAGGCCTATAATTTGAACAATCATCCACTGAACCTTTCTGCTTAAAAATAGGTATGACTTTAGCAGTTTTTAGTATGTCTGGAAAAGTTTCCTGTGTTATGGCTAAGTTTATTAATTTAGTAAGAGGGACTACCAAGAGATTTTTAATGGTTTTTAATAGTTTTACACTTATTCCAAAAACATCTTTACTTTTCTTATTCTTAAGTTTACTAATTAATTTGCGAGTTTCATTAAAGGTTATGTGTCTAATCTTAAGTTCAGGACAGTTTATACTTCTATTTAGATAGTCGCGAAAATTTTTCTTGTTACAGTTTGGCAGTTGGTCAATGACAGTCTCAGCTATAGAACAAAAATATTCATTAAACTGTTCAGCATCAAGAGTATCAGAACATCTGTGTTTAGAAGAATTGTTATTGTTTACAATCTGCCACATGGCAGCCTGTTTGTTCTCTGATGTATTAATAAAATTGTCATGAGCTATTTTTTTGCATTTCGAATTTCTTTTCGGTATTTTGCCCTCATTTTTCTCACCAGGGTACTAGGCATTAGGGTGGGATTGGCTTTGTTTAAGTCTGTAGCAAAATGTAGTTTATCGCGCAATTCTCGTAGATCAGCATTGAACCATTTTATATGTCCTGTTTTACTACCAATATTAATTATTTTTGATTTTAATGGAAAACATTTTTCTATTGCTTTCGAGATGATATCAGTTAATTTGGTAAATTTATCGTTTATATTAAGAAAATTGTCAGAGATAAAATCCAACGATTCCATTTCCATGCAGTTATAGAAATTAAATAGTCCCAATTGGGTTATTGGTCTATAGTTAATACGACTTTCTTTTGGAATTTCTGACAGACCTGTAAAAGTACACTTAATTGCATCATGATCCGATAGTTGATTAAGTGAAAGTTTAGTGGCAATAAGTGTTTGTTCAGTTTTATTGGAAAATACGTTATCGATACAGTTTTCCTTTCTTGTTGGAAAACTTACAAATTTATGGAGGTTAAAAGATAAGAAAATGTTACATATTTCATTGGCCTTAGCATCGTTTGAATGGAAATGTGCATTAAAATCACCACTTATAATTATATTTTTAGTGTGGTCAAGTCTATTTAAAATTTTAATAAGACCCTCTGTAAACAAATCAAAGTCCCCATTTGGGGATCGATAAATGGTAATAATCTGAAGATTTAGCTGTTTTACAAAGATGCCAGTAACCTCAATGTGCTGTTCAATCGACATTGGTTCTAGGTTTAGTGACGTGCTTACTAGATTTTTTCGAAGGTATATGCTCACACCCCCGCGCTGTTTTACAGACCTGCAAA
>JACEGR010011370.1:0-15144 GCA_014170235.1 Listronotus bonariensis | reverse complement strand
TTCAAGCTTTCACCAAATTGCCAAAATGCTGGAGTCCCTCAGGGCTCAGTTCTGGCACCAACATTGTTTCTTCTTCACATCAACGACCTTCTCTCGTCCACAACTAATTCCATTCATAGTTTCGCCGACGATAGTACCCTTCACTCCAGTTTTCAGGTTCCTAAACCCATCACTAAACCTGACTTGGAAAATAAACGCAGAGCGATGCAGATATCTCTTTCTCAGGATCTTAATTTAATATTGGATTGGGGCGCCAAAAATCTCGTCCATTTTAATGCATCCAAAACACAGTCATGTTCCTTGTCGCGAAAAGAGTCATCAAATACTCATCCTCTACTTATGAGCGGCCAAGTTCTACAGAGCAAAGACACCTTCAATCTCGTGGGCGTCACATTTGAAAGTAACCTTAACTGGCATAAACACATTGTATCTATAGCCACGGCAGCTTCAAAAAAGCTTGGATTTCTCTTTCGAGCTAAAAGTATTTTTCCGCTTCTAATTTATACACTTTATATGTTTCCCAAATCCGACCTCCCTTGGAATATTGTTCTCATATCTGGGGCATGGCGTCCCCAACAACCCTGAGCATTCTTGATTCTATTCAAAGAAAGAGCTGTTCGTCTCATTAATGATCCTTCACTTACAGAAAGGCTTCCCTCTCTTGCCCATCGTCGGGCTGTGGGCGATTTATCGCTTTTTTATAGGTACTTCCATGGCTTCTGCTCTGAAGAATTGACCAGTATAGTTCCTCCACTCACGGTTCCCAACAGAGAAACTCGTGGTTCCGCGCATATGCATCCCTATACGGTCCAACTGGACGGGCCCCGAACTTCTCACTTTGTTCGTTCTTTTATCCCTAGAGTTTCTAGATTGTGGAACCTGCTGCCCGCGGAGGTCTTTCCTTCCCCCAAATCTTCAAGTATTTAAGTCCCGTGTCAACAAACTCCCTCTTACCTCGCTTAAGACACCCACGGTACGTTAGTATTTAGGCTTTTAGTCTTCGTGGTTTGTCCAAAGATAAAAAAAAACAGTATATGTCTATTTAGTATCTTTTTTAAAGCGCTGATTGTAAAATAGAGAATACAAGGGGTAAGCAAACTAATTATTGACAGTTACTCAATAATTAATACACTTAATTGGTCACTGAGTTTACGTTACTAGTTGAATTGACATTATATGGAAATTCGTATATGGAAACCTTTGTGCCTATATTCAGAAATTAACCCCATTAATCAATCAAAACTAGTATATGGCGTATCCCACATTAGCAAAACGAGTATTTGTATTTTAGGAAGTGTTGAAAACAAAAATTTTAAAAAGTTTAAGTTATTTGCGTCCCTTAAAGGGGATAGAAGTTAAAAAAAATTAATTGTATATTTTTTTTATGTTAAAAGGTACTGTTGTATTAAAAGCTAAAAATAATTCGATAAGTCCTAGCTATCAGATTGCATCAATCTTCTCATTAATATGAAGTATTAATCAGACAAATAATAAAATCGTTGGGCACAGCGTATCCTAAGAAAATATTAGGATAAAATAGAAAAAACGATTTAATTATTTGTCTGATCAATATCACAGATTAATAAGAATATTGGTGCAATCTGAAAGCTAGAACCTACCAATTTTTTTTCTATTAGTATATTATACCTACAGGTTTAACATATGTTTTTATATAATTTATTTTTAGGTTTATAGGTTTGTTGTTAGTCGATACTTCCCATTCTATAAAGTTTATTTAATTCCTTAATATAACTAACGAGAACTTACCAACGACTTTAATATTTGTCTAATTAATGCCCCCGATTGATAAAAAGATTGGTGAAGATAATTTTAAGGTTTTAATCAGCAAGCTTAACGTTTTCTAGGGCAATTCATCATGAAAATAATTCACAGGGTCAAGTGTGGTTAAACATCCAAAGAAATGCCTGAAAATTAAATATTTAAATCCAAGACGGTGTTTTTATCGTCGACTGTTACATATTAAGAAAGGAGGATGTATTCTTTGTATACCATTGGCTGGTAAACTTGTATTTTATTTGGTTTTAAATGTAATTTTTCTTTATTTTGCTATGTGTGCTATGTTTACATATGTTACTGGTGTCCAATACCCCATTCGAGTAACGTACTCTAGGTGACGTATTTGGTTCAGAAAAATACGGTACGATATTATACTTTACAATAGTACCACCCTTTTCTATTTTAAGATTCGTAACTCCTATTGAAATTTAATTATTAATAAATTTTAATATCTTCTTTTATTTTAATTCTTAGCAGCAGCAGCATTATTAGAAGTTAAATAAAGTATTTGAACAGAACCTTAAAGTCAAATACAAAACTATTTAAATTTTGGGATTTCAGCCACAAGTAATTAAATCGGAGCAAAAAGCTCATTGGGCTTAAGTGAAACTCCCAGATGATGTCGGTGAACTTGTCTTTAATGGGGTTCAACCGAGTTATCCAGCAAATTAGGTTGGGTTGTCTCCCTAATTCTTTTATACGATCTAAGCCATTAATGTGTCTAAGACGCGGAAAAGAATTTTGTCGCCTTCGTCGTCACGTAAGTTTTTCAGTAAATATCTTTACATTTATAAAACAGAAATACGTTGAAAATATTAACAATAAATTTTTTAAAATACTGCTTATACAGGGTGTCTCTTAAAAGTGCGGATAAAGTGCTACGACAAATTCTTTAGACTATAATATGACGACCTAACTCTACTTACTTTTGTCCAAAAGTGGATGATTTCGGAGATACAGGGTATGTTTTCTGGTTTTATAGTCTAGTCAACAAGTTCAAAACCGTAAAAAATAGAGATAAAGCCCCAAAAATATGTGCCACAGCTTATTTTTTTCAAAATGACGGACATCTAAAAAAATGCTTTTTAAGAGCTTATTAGCATATAAAAAATTGCATTTGTTATTACCAATAAAGAAAAATAAAAAATATCAAAATAGAACAAACTCTTATTTGGAGGTACATAATATTGTTATGTTACTTTGTTTTTAAATTTGTTATATTTTAAAATTGAAATTATACCATATTTTTTCAAATTCAATTTTATTGTTTTTTATTGCTATAAATTTTTTTTTTTGAAGCAAATAATTTCTCCTCTTTTAGTTTTTTTTTCACAAATTCTTATGTGTCATTATTTCAAAAGTTATTATCAAATAACTAAACAACTTGTTTTATTTATTTTGTTTTTTTTTGTTAATAGCGTTCGCAATTTTTTATTTACTAATAAGCCCTTGAAAGACATTTCTTTAGACGTCATTCTAAATCAAAAAAGCTATCTCACATATTTTAAGGAGCTTAATGTTCATTTTTTAGGTTTTTTAACATTGTTAATTAGGCTATTAGGTTTCCATATATTATTTTGTTAATAAGAATAAATAATTAATTATTTTTCCACTTAAAGAAAATGCTAGGCAGGGTATATTTCTATTTTTTAATAAAGATATGTTTTAAACACATTTTTTGATAAATATAAAAAATTAAATGTCTGCAAACATATTTTTTAGCTATAATTCTTAATAATTACAAATAATTTTTTATATGAAAGTAATTTAGTTGTAGAGCTTTTATTTGTTGTTTTTTCTAAAATAGCTAACAAAAGTAGCATTTTATTATTTTGTTGACAATTATTTTTAAAAAATTAACCTTAACCTTAACAGACTTAAAAAAACACATAAATAACACACTTGAAACGTTAATTTTTTTATTGTTAAAGCCTAACTTCTTTGTGCATGAGCATAATTAGGGTTATTCTTGCAACGTGGCCTAGTAGACAGAGCTTTGATCTTCGAAGCCAGAGGTCGGCGGTTCGATTCCCAGAAGGGGAGACATATTTAGGTAGTAGTTATTTAAAAATAACGACCGTGGTGGCACTACCGCGTTGTCTAAAAGGTGCTGTGAAATGCAACTGCATGTTTCAGTGCTTGGACAACGTTGACGGAACAGGGGAAACGATGGGTTAAACATCTAATAACCCGACACCCACGGTACTCTGGTATTTAGGCATAGACCTTCGTGGGATGTCAAAAAGATAAAAAAAAAAAAATACCATTTACAATAATAATCACTGGATTAAAGATATGCTCTATATGGGTAAGGCGGATTCATTTATTGGATGGTCTTTTGTTGGGTACACGGCAAAAATTGGAAAGAATGGGACCGCTTCGGTCCTAGTCCTGGGGAATACGAGCTGACCCTGTTCAGCCCTATTGACCCCTATGAACTGGCCGGTCGCCTGAAACAAAATAAAGAAAAACCCTCCAAAAACCCCAAAAATTCTAATTTAAAACGTCGTTTCGGTGGCAAGTCTGCCTTTGCTAAAAATGCAAAATCAAATAAAGTGCGTATATATTAATAAATAAAGATAATTATGTAGCATCAATTTTAGTTAATTTAATAACACTTGGTTGCCTTTGCTCGATATTGAAGTATCTTTAGGAAAACTAAAAATTAACTAACTCATCGCCTTTTTTGTCTAACAAATAATAAATACACCAGTTGCTTATGTCACTCATGACACAAATGTCAAAGTTTTTTTAGTTTGCAATACTAAAAAAGCCTAAAATTTTAATTACTTTTAACTTAAACATTAGTTAATTTTTTATTTTTATTTTTAAACTTAATTTTAACCTAACAACTGTGGCAGACTTGCCACCGAAACGTCATTTTTAATTAGATTACGGACAGTTCATAGGGGTTAATAGGGCTGAACAGGGTCAGCTCGAATAAACCGGGACCAGAACCGAAGCGGTCCCATTCTTTCCAGTTTTTGGCATGTACCCAACGAAAAGACTATCCAATAACAGTCCCTGGGCCAGTGATAAAATGGATTTCATCAGAGCTGTACTTAGGACGAAGTAAAGGTGTCAATTAACTCCCCCTCCCCAGAAGCCAAAACAAAACCTCTTAAAGATCAGTAGTGTCCTGGAGGTGGCGCCTAAGCCGTCCTGTTTTCTTTACTGGAGACATATTTTTTTATTGGTTTTCACCTTTTGGCCCCCAAAACCAAATTTGCGTACGGGCCTGGACATCATAATAACTTCATAAATTAACGAGTATACAACGAATATTGATACTGTCATATACGGAAGCTGCGCCTTAACCCAGCCTATCAATGTCAAATGTGTCTGTGTGTACGAGTCACTTTTTCTGTCGGACAAGTTTACCATAATGTTTCACCTGCAATTTTTAAACATTTTTCCAAAAAGGTAAGGGTTACAGTCTGACCCGAAACAATTGACATTGACAAGCTGGATTAAAGCTCCGCTTACTTATATGGCGATATGAATATTCACGGTGGACTCATCAAAAGAAAGCCTCATAAAAAAATATTCTTATTAAAAAGTCCATTTCAATACTGGCCCGGGGACTATAAGGTTACTTCATGTAAGTCGTTTGTTAGTAATAGATGAAAAAATTCAAAAATTGTTATGGAGCACTTATTCAGTATGCTTATAAAAATATCCAATACATACATTTTATGTCAAATATATTTTTCGTTCCTGTATTAAAAAAGTTGAACTTTTACCGAACTCTGCAAGGAAATCCCTTTAGCGAATTCTCTGGCTTTAAATCAAAGCAACTAAATCCAAATGCACTCCTAGGTTTTTTAAAGATAAGGATCAAAGCTGACATTCATAGAGACACGTGGCTTGGCAAACTTTATACCTGGTAAAAGTTTTTTTATTTGAATAAGGTATATTTAACTTATTATTACCTTTATCATAAAAAGGTAGGTAAAGTTTGTAACACTTATTTTTTGTTTGTAGCCGCTAATCTCCGGAAATACTGAACTGATCATAAAAATTATTTTACAATTAGAAAGCTACACTATTTAGGAGTGTCATAGGTTTGTTTTATTATACAGTGTGTCTACGTAAGTTGGCGTCATGTGGGCAACTTTTTTATTATTAATTTTACAAAAAGGCATTCTTTATAGAAAGGTGCAAAACTCAAAATACAATCATTAGTCAGTCATCTACTGGGCTTGGTCAAAATTTAATTCTTTTCCAAGAGTAAAGTACCTTTTTTTACTAATATCGCAAATTAATATAAAGAAATAATGTAAAGAATTAAAAACTACCCTTAAATATGCAATTTTGTTAATTTCCAAAAATTCTTTTTTATATTTTTTCTGCGAACATCAAGAAAGTTTAAGATTTTACATTAGTGCATTGTTTGTTCTTTTATTTTAATAACAATATATTTAAAAAGTTTATTTAAAACTGTCCTATGACATTTTTATAAAATGTTGTGTATTTATGTACAAACCTAAATTTTTACCATTATCGCAGAAAAAAACACAAATTGAATTTTTTCGTAAATAAACAAAATTGCACATTTAAAAGTAATTTTTACTTTTAAATATATTTTCTTTATAACAATTTTTGATATAAGCAAAAAGTACTTTACTCTTCAGCAAAAATTACATTTTTTGCCAAACCTCGCATAGGACTGATATAATTTAATATTTATTTTATTTCATTGTACAACAATTTTAAAATTTATGTGAAAAAACTGCTTTTTAGTTTTGTCTCATTTACCACAAGTATCAAAAATATTCAATATTAATATATGGATATATTTAAAATTTAAATATAGATAGAGATTATCGATATTTAATTTTGATATATTGATACTTAAAAATATTAGATGTATCGTTGCTATCCCTACTTGTAGTGACACCTAATGTCAAATACATAAATTATTTGAGAGTTACATACATACTAATGGGGATAATATAAGCATGTTAATAAAGGTGTACAATTGGTATATTTTATAATAAAGAGAAATATTTATTTAAAATTGTCTTACGCCGAACAAAAAACCTAATCCTCAAGTATGAATCTTAGGCCATTTGCAATAAAATGACTAGACTAAAAGTTTAGGGTCTTATAGCTGTGGCATGATAAATTGGTGTGGTCTAAATTTACAGCTCACCTTGACAATTCATCACGTTGCTCTGCGTGTCGGATTTCCTTCCACTTTAAGGCATCCAGTGACGTATCTTTTTTAACTTATCTTGGCAAATCTCCTGATTATTGGGTTTAATTTTTACTTGAAGTTCAAAGTACACATTAAACCCTTTTAAAATAATTTCCCTATTTTAAATAATGTTATGTACTCAATAAATTTCTTCTTGCTGGTTGGTATGTATGTTTTTAAAATAAAATTTCATAAAGATCTGTATAGGGTTACCAGGTCGCCATACCTAATGGTCGGGCAGACCTGCGAGTTCCGCCCAACATTTAGGTAAAAAGCGGGACACCCTGCTTTGTAGAGGATGTTATGGCTTAGTACAGGGGTTCCCAAATTTATTTGTAGTGTGGCGCCGTTGGACACTTGCAATTCCCTTACGACGCCCTTTAAAAAGGTCCTTACCTCAAATGCAAATTTTTTACTCTAAAAATAATTAAAGAGCAGAAAAAATTAGTTTTGGGTAAAAAGTTTTAGTTTTACTTTCTTTTTTCCTTACTTTGCTCCCCTTCCAATGTATCATTATGACAAGGACAACAAATACTTAAAATCAGAGTAAATTGATATCTTTCTCTTATCCAAAAAACTTTTATTATTTCATTTTCTTTTTATCCTACATTAAATTTTATTTCTATCAATTTTTCTTCTTTAATACATTGACTTCACATTGTCCCATAAACACGCGACGCCCCTGAAAATACACTATGACGCCCAAAGCGTCGCGACGCACATTTTGGGAAGCCCTGTCTTAGTGTAAAAATGAATGTAAAACAAAGTTTTTCTGATTAGCGGGTGAGGGATTGGACGAAGGCGTCACTTTTCTGTCGGACAAGTTTACCACAATGTTTTACATGCAATTTTTAAACATTAGTGCCCAAAACATGTCAAAATTGACAGGCTGGGTTAAAGCGCCTGTTCCATATGTGAAGATATGAATATTCGTGGTAGACTCGTCAAAAGGAACCTCCCTAAAAGGTTTTAAAAGTGTTCTTGTCCTAAAGTCCATTTTAATACTGGCCCAGGGATTAAAAACTTCTTTCACTAAATAATCATGGGACGTGAGTTTGGATTTGCACGATTTTTAATCAATGGATCAAAAAGCCTAACTCTGTCCGGCTTTATCAGGACGCCTGGCAACCCTAGATATGTACAGGGTGGCGCCTTTTCCTTGACTTTGCAAGGTATAGCGAAAACTAGAAGAGAACAAATCTAATGCTTGATTTAAATTTTTGAAGCATATTCAATGGTAAAAGTAAATCATGGCTAATTTGGTTTGTTTTGAAGATACAGAGTGTTTTTTAGATTTTGTCAATTTAGCCAGGCACTTGTAACTTGCTTGATATGGAAAAAATGTAAATAGAAAAGTTTTAGGGACGTTTACGTAGAATATTTTTTTCATTGACTTTTATTTTAAACTTTTAACACAAATTTGGGTTATTTTAAATAAAGCACCCTGTATATTTTTTTATCACCATTATAATAAATACATTTTAGATACCTTCTCTAAGATTTTACCACACTAAAAAAATTTCTTTAACAGTTTCGAAAATATGAGCTTCCAATTCCTAGTACGTATATCTACAATTTTTTAGATTTAAATGGTCATATTTTTAAAACTATAAGGAATAAACATATTAGATGTGGTGTTTCTTATAGCTTTTAGAAGGAGTTGTAATAAGATGCGCAGTGCTCTATTAAAAGGAAACAACTTTGGGGTGAACTTTAAATTAAAAGTCAACTGAAAAAATATAGTAACGCCACTGAATTCTACATAAAAATTCCAAAAACTTTTTTCTACGAGTTTTTTAATCTTTAGTATCAAGCGATTTACAAGGGTCAACGAAAAAGTCCCACCACGTACAAGGTATCGTCTAAAATTAGGCATACCGTTTTTGTAGAAAAAAAAATACCCAAAATAACTAAACATCTTCTAAGAATTAATAGTGCAAATTAAAATTTTTTCCTAAAACTAATTGACATGTTGCAACTGTTTAATACTTGTAAATATATTTTTCTAGACACGCGGCTAGAATTCCCGGAGCGCCTATGTTCCACCAAAAAATTTTAGAAGAGAAAAAAAGGTCCTTTCCTCCGGAGCGCCTATTTTAAGTGCCTGGCGCCTTACTTTACCACCCAAAATAAAATTTGATGACCAAAAAAAAAAAAAAAGATTATTCGATCCTTTCTGGGCCTATTTCATTCCAAAGCACCTTATTAACAGAGAAATTAGTCACCAAAAATCCCCATCCGACCTAAACTTTTTAAAAACTCCCTGTCTAGCGCCTATTACTCCCCTGTCTATTTTTTCATGGCGCCCTAGACTGTAGCCTTGTCAGCCTAATGGTTAATATGACACTGAGCCACATTTAAGCAAAACCACCGCGTGTAATAGCTTTGTTCGCGGGTCTAGTAATGAACTGATTCTGAACCAGAATCGAACTGGTTTAAAATTTTTTTAAAGCGCATGTCTAGTTATTTTTAGTTCGAAATTTTTATTTACCGCAAAAGATTTTCTATACAGCTGAGGATGTTTTCTTACCTTGCCTTTTGGTTGGGTTTCATGGTTAAATTAGATAGTACACAAAAAAAAATTAATTAAAACAAAAAGGTAAATTGTTATACTGTCGAAATTAAGCTACTCGAGGTCTCTCGGCGGAAGACGAGGAATTCCCTGCCTCCTCTCGTTTTTAACATAAGTATGTGTATTTAACCAAAGATAAAATTCAAACAACAAGAAATGGTTAAATCTTGTAATATTGTCTATATTTTTTAATTAAATCTTTATTTATTTTATTGCATACATACATTCATACGGAATACAATTAAAAATCCTTTGTTTATATACGCTCAGAATCACAAAAATATAAAAGAAATATTCAACAGGTATATTAACCCGCATAAAAAGTGGCAGAAACAAATAAACTGTAATACAACGGTTTATTTCTGAACCACAAAAACAGAAAACAGTTGACCATTTCGACAATGCGCATGAAATTCCGAACTGAACTTTTAGTTCCAACAAAATCCCAGGACTGCTAATCAGGTTACGAACCGGTAACGAACTGATTCCATTGTAACCCGCGAACACAGAACTGTTACTAAAAATTCAGGATTTTACAACCGCGAACGCTGCTTTTTTCACTGCGCATGCGAATAGTCCCAGAACCGGTTCAGAATCAAACCCGCGAACAAAGCTATTAATACACAAACCACTTGGTGTCACTTTTGACCCCTCTATATCTCAAAACCTTTTATGCTCAGATTTAAAATTGTCAGTTGTCATGGTTCGGTTAAACTTAATTGGTACATGAACTTATCCTTTTAAAATATATTGATGTTACTTTTGGCATTTACTTGACAGCAATATATTTTAAATGGTCAAGTTTAACTACAAGTTCAACTGAACCACAGCTTAAACTGCAACTGCTATTGTAAAACTGGGCATTAATGTTATAAATAAGGACCTAAACCTTTACGATTTTTTTTATAGAGAACATCCGGGAAGCTCCGCCCATTTAAGCAAATGTAAATATTGTGAAGTGCCACTAAAATATAATTCTCTATTTAAAACGGCGTTGATTGCTTAAATCTAATTTTTTTATTGAGGTATGCTTAATTTGCGGACAAGTGAATGTTTCCAATAAAAATACTAATTTTTTAAGACCCTAATAATAGGGTCTTTAAAAATTAGGGTGGACAAGGCCGCCCACCTAAAATTAGGATATATTTTTCTATAAAATAAAACATTTGTAATTGAATTAAACCATTTAACTTAATATCTAATATTTAATATAGGTCTTAGATATTCAGAATATTCTAAGAAAAACAGTTTTTGGCATAGGATTAAAAGCTTACACCTAAAATTTATTAAAAATTAAAATAGTTTTGATTATTACTCGATTAGTTTTTTATTTTTATACTAATAATAAAGTTAATTTACGTTGTTGTTATTTTTTAAAAAATTTAAAATATCTACACAGCAAAATGTTAAATATGTATATGATTTGGTGCTACCTTGGCCAAAGCAATTTTCTCTGGGTGGTCTTACTCGATAATATATTTTTATTTTTAAAATTGATTTTTAAAATTGAAATTTTTGAAAAGCTTTACAACACATAGGTAATATTTTAATAATTTATACTAATATTAAAAATGAGAAAAATTTTGTAACCTTGTTTGTTTGTTTGTAAGGGCTAATCTTTAAAAATACTGAACCGATCATAAAAATCTTTTAAAATAAGAAAGCCACACTATTTAGGAGTGTTATAGATATTTTATCATGATAAACAAAAAGTTCAGAAAAAAATATGATTAACGCCCAACAAAGTGGGCACGGGTCGACTAGTGTATAATAAAATACAATCAATTACCTAAATTTTAATATATTATTTCACATAAAAAAATACATCAACCCGCATCCAAAAAATCTTTTAATGACTGAAGACTTAGAAGCGGTTTCGCAGAGCGCAAGTCAGCTAAGTAAGCATTTTAGCTTAATTTTTTGTATTAAGTAATAGTTTCGTTTGGAAATTATGATGGTGGACGGCGTTAGCCGCTGGGCGGGCTTCTCAGACCCCCTTTATTTTTCAAAAGAAAAGTAAATTTTTTTGGGCCAGTCTATGGTATAATCTACGCTACTGAACCCTTTTCTTGCCAGGAAGGTAACTTGCTAGGTAACGTGATGACAACGTTAATTCATCAAGTTGGATTTGTTTTATAAATGGTCGTCACTTTATTTAGGGTTTATATTTTTTGACAGCAATATTTTTAAAATGCCATATTTTTCTTAAATAGGAAGGGTATGATTAAAAACGACCAGACAAAAAGATTTATTTTAGATTCTTTTCTATTCATTTTTTAAAGTCTATGTTTTAGTTTTCTAGGATAATTTTCTTTTCTTAGATATTTTATTTTAAAAATGTATACAGTGCATTGCAATTAAAATAAAAATACCGTATTATTTCGTTATTTGTCAATTTAAAAAAATTTGAAGCAAGTTAATTTTTATTTTTAGGGGGCCTTATTTTGCATTTTAAAACTGAAATTAAAAAAAAAAAGTACCTACCGTGATTTATACCTGATTTATGAAGATTTTAAATTCTCTTTCTACCTGTTTTCATTTTTTATAATTCAGTGTTTTTTGAAAAAAAACACTCTAAATATCGAGTAACTCTAATCGGTGGCTCACCCCTAAAACTTTTTATTTTTCAAAAGATCATAATAAAAAAGAAAAAATTATAAGTATATTACATTATTTTGCAAAGTTTTATATTTTATTAGTTGTTTTTTAGCACTTTTAGTTTAGCCAAAAATAATCTTTAATTTCTTATTTTAAATGAGCTAGGAAGATTTTACCAATTTAAAAGAAAAATAACATTTTGCGTCCAAGGACACCGTATTTGCTACTCTTTTAACCGACTTCAAAGAAAGAGGGGAAGGGGACGTTATATGTTAAACACCTATGTTTATTATTATTATTATTATTAATAATGTATATCGATTACTTCGTCAATTGTGGATCAATTAAAAAAAATTTCGAAATAGTGCACTTCCGGTGGTCTCATAAGAAAACCTAGTCAGGATCGCGAAGGAAAAAAGGTATCAGACTGATATTCCAGGCAAAGCTGCCTCTAGTAGATATAATGTTACCTAGGTATGCTGGATTTTGAATAATCAAGGTAGTATATGTAAGGTCAAATATTTTTAACACGCTTTTAACTTGGGTTGTCACTATCTATCTATGTAACGGAATCTTTGAGCCTAATTTTTACCAACTGCCAGCGATTCAATTTCTTTGAAACTTTGCACACGTATCAAGGACCGATGACAATGCAATAATTTAAAAACAGTATCCCGTTAAGTTCCAGCATTTTCCAGGAAAACCGGAAAAGTGAAAAATCGTACGTTCTGGCGGAGGCGCCAGATTAGACAATTGAATAATCGAACTTGACAACATTTGCCGACGGGTTGGGGACCGGGATAAGGTTGCAACACCTTAGTTAAACAAGCGTGCGTCCACCCATAGGACGCAACCCCTCGGCAAACGACAGGAAGACCGTGGGGTTAACAAGAACCCCGTTAAACGGGTACAAACCCCGTTACATGCAGACCAACCTGAAACTTGTTCGGAGTAGTTGCGTTATGAAACCCCATGCAACAGTGAAGCTTTAAATGAAATGATTAGATTACGAAATAGTTCGTGAAACATTTCAATATCACATGACTGCAGAAAACTAATTGATATATCGAACTAAAAAATGAAAAATCAAGAATTGTGTGCAAAAAAAAAGAAGGAGGAATACTGTGAACTGGTTAGTTCTGGTTAGTTTTCAATTTCTTTGAAACTTAGCACACGCATCAAGGACCGATGACAATGCAATAATTTAAAAACAGTATCCCGTTATCCTGATTTTAGGACCGCCATCGCCAGGATAAATAAATTCCTTAATAATCGTTTTTAATTATGGCGAATGCGCAAGGGCAATTGATGCATAACTTGCTGCGTTTTTTTAATTGACTTTTTCAATTTTATAATAAAAGGTGTAAAATACATAGAAATACGGAGTTCTAAAAGGTGAAAATTATGTGGCCACTTTAGCTTTAAATCAAGAATGCATGGCGAAGAAATTTTTAGTGAATAAACTGGAGCATTTATTTTAAAAACTAATTGATATATCGAACTAAAAAATGAAAAATAAATAATAGTTTAAAAAACTAAAAAACACGCTTTTATATGCAACCGAACTAAAAATTAGAAAATAATTTTTCATTACAAAGAGTTTGTCAGTCACTTCAGAGTAAAAAGCGTGGGGTGCATTTTACTATTTTTTCATAACTTTTCCCTCATAGATATTGGCAAATAGAATAATTATAACATTTAATATATTAAGCACCCCACGCTTTTTACTCTGAAGTGACTGACAAACTCTTTGTAATGAAAAATTATTTTCTAATTTTTAGTTCGGTTGCATATAAAAGCGTGTTTTTTAGTTTTTTAAACTATTATTTATTATTTGTCATGTCGTTGTCATTTAGCTAATAATTTATATTATTAATTTTTATTTATTGTAAAACTGCATGCATTTTCTTTGTAGGTCAGGTGTTTTTATTAATACCCAACTTATACCTATTAGGGGTAGCATTGCCGTTTCGTAGAGAAAAAGGTACAAGTACTATTTTTAATGTATGATTATCGATTGAATGTTAATAATGAAAAACTAAAAGAGTAAAATAAATATTTAAAAAAATACAAAACTGACTTTAAAAAGTTTATTAAGACTCACTAAAAATTTAGGAATATTGAATAACGAAAAATTTAGAAAAATGATGATGTATAATAAAATTCCGCTAAACTCTAAATTTGAATAGCTAAATACATAAAATATTTTTATACCTTAATGCCATATATTATTACCCGACCTTTAATCACACGAATTTTTTAATTTGTTTGTTATTCATTATTATAAATTTTCAGCTAGTTCCCATTTATGTTTTGGAAGTCGGTTAAATTTTTTAAAAATATTTATTGACCTTTGTACAACAATACACATTTTTGTTGCCAAAATACAACGATTTAACGCAATTTACCTCCGTCAAAAAGTTGATTGTTTGCAAGATACAGGATGCCAAGGCTTTATTTTAATTTAAGTTATTTTTAAATATTTTTATCAATAAACATTTTGCACATTATTCGGTTTTAGAAGTTTTTCTAAGGAGGGGGATCATATTTTTGTTGTAAAATGCTACCAGTACTTTGCCTATGTTAAAGTTGTCATAACTTTTGTTTACCCTTGTATAAGACAGATAAAAAGAATTTATTCTTTATTATATATTCTAAATAAAAAGGTATACCTAGTAGATATCGCTACGACTAATAACTGGTTTTAAGATATTTTGGATTAAACGTTTCATTACACACAAAATATTTTCTTTGCGTTTCATCTAGGTCACCTGGGTTTAGATCTAAAGGTCTGTACAAAATGGAATGAAAGTTTTTACGCCAAAATACAACGATTTTACAAGTCTTACCTGAGTTAAAAAAGTTGATCATTTGCGAAATACAGGAGTGGAAAAGTAACAAATTTAAACCTTTACCCTGTATCTTGCAAACGATCAACTTTTCGACGAAGGAAAATTGCGTTAAATCCTTGTATTTT
>JACEGR010011369.1:0-15146 GCA_014170235.1 Listronotus bonariensis | reverse complement strand
TATTATAGAGATTCACTGGTGTAGATATTATTTTGAAATTACTATCTCTAAATCTAAAAACTGGGACATGGGACCCACACCAAATTTATACTAGATGCTAGTGGCCTTAAGAACACTTTGGTAAAGAAAATTTTAATTTTGGAATTTGCAAAAAAAGTTGATTTTTGGATTACCCCATCCCTGCCAGAAAAAATCCAAGTTTTAAAAGCAATTCTCTGTTTGTATTTTTCCGTTATTTTAATAAAATTTTGTCAACAACTTCCAAATTTCGGTAAAAAATCTATCTTTTCTGATAATTAGAGGCATCTGAAAATTTTTCATAAAAAAATTATGAAATGCAAAAATTTTAACTGGCTATAGTTTTTAAAAAAATATAGATAATTTTTTAAATTTAAATTAAATTCACAATAAAAATACAAAAGGCTATTTGCTTTTAAAACTTGGATTTTTTCTGTATGGGTATTATATAGACTATTCCCCCACTCGAATCCCCCAAATCCAGGCATTATGGTGTTTAAAACAACTGAACATACTTAAAAAATTAACACTCAAAGACATTAGCAGTATATAATGATTTTTTTTAAATTCTTTCAATTAAATAATGGACGACAGCATAACTATGTTTTTAGTTTTTCAGTTAGTTTGTCTTTTTTAATTTTGGTTTTTTATTAGGTTTTTTTGGGGGAGCAGTTTCCTAGTTCTATGTCGTAATGACATCACACTTACTTTTTTCTGGTATAAACAATTGAGTATTAAAACTTACTACTTTTTGACTCGCCTCAAGTAGGTATGTAGATCAAATAGATACTGTATAGTGTGTCCAAAAAGTCTGGAAACACTCAAATATCTCAAAGAATTTTCAACCAAATTAGGCGAAATTTGATGCTCTAGGACCCTAGGGTAAAACGATACTCTGAATTTAGCGTTGATATCGGCGATGTTGCCCGATATTTAGTTTCGCACAAATCAATTCAAAGTTTGTAAATTTAACTGAGTTAGGTACCTATTTTTTTATATATATTTTTTTATTTTGATTTCCGGTGCTGTTTGCTATACAGTAGTATGAAAGTCCAATTTTTCACTTTGAGTATTAATAGCAAAAATTTTTTTAATTTAGTAACAATAATAAGTGTAAGTATAGTGCGTAGGTATGTATTACCGTTTACTCCTTGCAAATTTTAAATTAATGCCTTGACAGTTCTAACATAAATCTGATTCTTAGATAAAATAAAAATAATTACTACTCATTTTATTCACACAATTTAAAAAACATTATTTTATTATTATAAATATAAAAATCCAACACTAAATGTTCATTTTTATTTAAACGGACCATTTTGATATTCAAAATCTCAAATGTCAATACTGACAAGTAACCAGTAAAGTTGCAGGGTAGTTAAGGTAGGTAATATCTGCGCAGTGTACACGTATAATTTTTACTAAATTAATTTTTTTTTGCTATTAACACTTAAAGAGAAAAATTAAACTTTAATATCATTGTATTGTTTAAAACAGCTGGAATTCAATAATAAATTAGGTATTTCATTTAAATTTATAAACATTGAATCGATTTCTGCGGAACTGAAAATCTGGCAACATCGCCAATATTAACACTAAATCCAGAGTGTGGTTTTACCCTGGAGTACCGAAATGAATGATTTTTTTTTCGGTGTAAACCCGTCGGACATTTTTTGGTGAACCAAAGTGACAAGTAGTGACAGTCATCATCTTTCGAAAGTTTGTGGGCTTTAAGAGCAGCTTTTACAATGTCGTGGTAATCCTTGGTTTACTTATTATATTAAATTGACAAACCACACTTTATACAAATTAAAACATTAATGATGTCCAATAGTGACATTATGTGACATTGGCACAGGCATTGGCAGATTTTTATAGCTACAACCATATTTATGTGCTTTAATCCTTAGGCCACTTTCAGACGGGCGACTTTTTGCAGTCGAAGTTGACCGCAAAAAGTCGATCGCTTGTGGTTGATTGTTGCTACTTGCAGTTGTCATTAAACAACCATGGAAAAAGCGAATTCTTTTCATAGGGGCGTTTTTTCGACTGCAACCGAACTTCTGTCGCTGCTTCTCGCCGATCCCGTCGACTGACTATACGTTACAACTACAGTTGTAGTCGAAATTGGCGACAAGACGCCGATATTTGGCAACTTTCAGACGGGCGACTTTTTGCAGTCGAAGTTGACCGCAAAAAGTCGATCGTTTGTGGTTGATTGTCGCTACTTGCAGTTGTCATTTAAAAACCATGGAAAAAGCGATTCCTTTTCATACGGGCGTTTTTTCGACTGCAACCGAACTTCTGCCGCTGATTGTCGCCGATCCCGTCGACTGACTACACGTTAGTTACAACTGCAGCTGTAGTCGAAATTGGCGACAAGACGCCGATATTTTTGTAGTCAACTTCGACTGCAAAAAGTCGCCCGTCTGAAAGCGGCCTTTTTGTAGTCAACTTCGACTGCAAAAAGTCGCCTGTCAGAAAGCGGCCTTAGGTCAGAGTTGACACGACATTGTAAAAGCGGCTCTAAACGGTTTGTAGATATTTTCAGTGTTGGATTTACCAGCACGCTGAGTAGGGCGGCAAATTTTTAGGGGCGGCAGTTTTACTTCATAAATTGTTTATTTCGATTTAAAAACATTGTAGGAGTAAAATAATCGAAGTGAGGACTTTTTTGTCTTTAAAATTTTTCCCCAACCAAAAACCTAAAAAATGGGGGCGGCAAAAATGAATTGCCTACGGGCGCTAAATATATAAATCCGCTATGGGTATTTACTGCAAAGATTTAGTTTACCAACATTACTTATTCTCGCTGTTTAAACTATTCTATTGTCTAAGCAGTGGTGCTAATAAGGTAGTTTTTATTGCACTTAATAAGCCGTAATCAAATATGCCGGAAAATATTATACATTTCAGCAAACATTAGTAATTATTTAAACTGCTAAAATAACGGTAACTGTCTCCGATCAGGTAGAAATTTGAGTCATCTTATTTCTAGGATATGAAGTAAGAAATCGTAAACCATGAATTATAATTAAATTGATATCAATGGAAACTTTAATTTATACAGGGTGTTACAGAATGTTGTTTAGAGGTCAGATTCTACTGATCCTACATCTGAAAATATAAAATAAAGTTTATATAACTATATGGTTTTGCAAATTTTTCGTTCTCGAGATATTGGTTCTTAAACTTTTCAAAAACTGGAACTTTGGAAAACATTTATTTTATTAAAAATTGTTAAACTGGATACAAACCTAAAATAATAAATAGATCTTAGGTCACAATGATTAGTCAGTATTTAGAGATAATTTACAGGGGTAGTTTAAAACTAGTTTTAAAATAAAACATAATATGTTGGTAGCACCTTAATGTGAACACTTAGAGCCCATTCAATGCTACATAAATTGGTCACGAATTGGTCACGGTTGGCCAATCGGTCGCAGTGATTGGTCAGAGGTTGAAGAGTATACAGGGGTGGTTTTACACTGTTGTTTAAAAATATATGTAGCACTTTAATATGAACTAACAGCTCATTCTATGCTACAAAACTTGGTCACACAGTCGTGACCAATTTGTGACTAATTTATATAGCATTGAATGAGCGCTGAATGTTGATATTGGGGTGCTAAATATAATCAGTGTAAAACCATCCCTGTAGATTTAAAATAACTTCTCTTAATTCTGTTTTACTGCTGACCAATTACTTTGACCTAATGACCAATCGTGACCAATTCGTGATCAATTATTACAACATGAAACGACCTCCGAATGTTGAATTGGTGCTAAATATATTTATATGGCAATTGGTGAACTTAAAATTTTAATCTCTATATTTATTCCAGGATCTTTGACCAAAAATTAAATTCTTATGACCAATTCTCCAATAGGTCCTTAGCCATGTACAAGGTAGCAAATTTTCGGTATAGATAGATTGGATTTTATTCCTTTTCTTTAAATATTCCTGGAAAATTGCAAGATTTTTGGTAATAATACTAAAATTTGCATTTTTGTGAAAATGCCCGCGAAATTATTTAAAATGCCGCATAGGTCGATGACGTAGTTGGAGTGCGCTTATGTCTTTTTATTTCTTGTTCCTTTGTTGGCATATTTATTTAACGTGACGGATTTTACATAAGCACTGGCAACATTGTGAAGTTGATTGAACCCGCAAATTGTGGAATAAATTTTAATCAACTTTAAAAATGATTTACAAAAAACCATAAACAATTTTTTTAAATTTTAATTTACAGGTTAGTGACGTATTTAACTATTAATTAAATTATTTTTTTACTATTGTAAAATTTTGGCTAAGAGGCTATTGTTACTAGCTTTCAGAATTTGTTTTTGAATCTAAAATTTTTAATTTTGGGCCGCTCACAAAACGAATTCGTCCCATTTGGTGACCATTTATGACCATTTCGTGACCAACTTAGAGCTGTTTTTAAACCTCAAATTTCACATTTAACTATTTAAAGCAGGAAAAAAATGTTGCAGGCTGTTCAGTAACAAGCTAATCAAACGCCTGAAGGGGATATTTGCGCCTAAGGGAATTTAACAACACACTTTTCTATTTATTGTATGCAGTTTTATTTTAATTCCGAAGTTAATATTGTTTGTTTAAGTAAAATTAAAATTATATCTCCAGAAATAACAAAAACATGCAAGTTAAGGTGCTTAGACACAAGGTGGCCTAACTTTCATTTGACAGTTGATAAATGTGACGTCAAAGGGATCCTTTTAAAAAAATATCGTTATTTCTTTAGTGGTTTGTAAATAAGGTGTTAATCGTGTTTTTCTTTGTGAGTAAATAGTGGATTAAAAAGACCTCATCAATTGTATTGTTCCAAAACACCTCGTATAAAAACACGTGCCTTCGTTTTTATACCTTTATTAACAATGTAACGTAACTATGGTTACAATAACGGCAAAATCTTAAATTCTCAATGTCTCGAAGTTTACAGCACAAAAGTCGAATCTGTACTAACTACTAACTGATCGGAGGTTTCCCGTCGCCCTTTTATAGTATGGTGGAAGAGTAAAGAATGATCTAGAATATTCGAGAAATATCGTGAAAATTCCATAGTACATGATGGCATAAAACTTATTAATGGATAATTCGGGCGTTTTCGGAAACCTTCGAAAGTGATGAAAGAACTTGGAAAAATTAAGGTAAATTATTTAAATAAATTAACAAACTAAATTAAATGATCCTAACTCTCTAAAATTCTATAACCTAAACACATTTTTTGAAAGTCTGTAACAGTATAATGATTGTAAGTTTTACATTGGTAAAAAAAGGACGCCAATGACGTTGATGTATTAGCTGTTTACTGCTCGGTTTACTGCCATATCAAAGTTGGACCACCTTTTCTGTAAGCATCTCGGGGATGAAGTGATTATAATGGCTCTATTTTCACAGCACAGCATTTTTGTAACTATAAAATCGTAGTTCTTAAAATTTTTTGATCAGTGTGTAAAATGTTTCCATCTTTTTATATACAGGTCGTTATGTTTAAATATTCGATAAAAAAAAAGGTCAGTGAAGTTATGGCTACCCTTATGCCTTGTTCAGACACGGCTAGTAATTTAGTCGATTAGGGAGTAATTAAGTATTTTCGTGCTTGTGGACAGCTACTACACTAAACTACTTTCCTAATTTTTACTGTCCGCAAAATACTTAATTACTCTACTGGACTAAATTACTAGCCGTGTCTGAACCAGGCTTTATGTACAATTGATTTTTACAAGGAGATTTTTACGATTTAAAGTTTTAAAGTATATCCATAACATCTTTTATACTAAAAACAAAATATAGTGTTAGATACTTTTGACCAAAAATCGGACAAACACTGTATAATCGAAATATTTAATTTGTTTTTGCCTTTTTGCGTTGTAAAAATTTCCTAATTAATAGCAGTAAAATCTCTCTATTATTATTGGCGCCACATGTATTTAAAAATCTCCAGATTAATTTTTATCGTACAATTTAAATTTTCTATTGTATGTTATTTTTATGGCTTAGTACTTAGTTCAAGGTTTTTTTCAATTTCGTGAAAATATGAATTTATAAAATGCCAGGTAGGTACTTTCGCCTTTTATCAGCAAAAAAATATGAGTAGGATATGGTTTCAAGTTTAGCGTGTATAATTATTTTAGGAATTGTGTTAGACTGGTATTAACTATCATGTTTGTGGAATTAGCAAAAAATGTACAGGGTCATTTAACCAGGTCTAAATGGTGTATACAGGGTGATTCAAAAATCGATTACGAAACTTAAGGGGTGATTCTACTTGACAAAATAAGGGTAGAGCTTCATATAATTTTTTTTTCAAAATGTCATTCGTTTTCGAGTTAGATGCCGTCAAAGTTCAATTTTTATTTTGGTTTTTTCGCCATACTACAGCAGACTACAGTAAAAGCTAAAGCACGTGTAATTTGATTGGCTCCAAGTGCTATAGACGGTCATGCAAAACTCGTCACATTGGGGCGGTCATAGGTAGTTATGGTTACTTATTTTTTTAAATTCGCTTTATTAAGAAATTAAAAAAATAACTAACCATGCCCTTCCCCCATGTCACAGTTTTGCATGGCCGTCTGGTTATGCAAATATTTCTATTTCCATTTGTCTAAACATTACTTAGGCACATAGAATCAAATGCTATTTGACTGGGCAAATAGTATTTGAAAATGAAAATACACCATTTGCCCAGGCAGAAGGCATTTGCCTAGGCAAAAGTCATTTGCCTAAAATAACAATTTGCCTGCGACATGTACACCATCAGAATTTTTCAAAAGATATCCATGGTGGTTTGCTGTTAAATTTTAAATACTAAAAACAATATCTGTAAACTAATTCTTTTGCTCTCTTATTCTGCCGACTAAATATATTTTAGGGTTGATAAACTTACGGCGTTGCCCAAAATTTCTCCACATTATACACTGTTGCATATTTTATTTCCTTAATACATTTTAATGAGATACAGAGATTAAACGAGAAAAAACTTTAGTTTTTGGTTAGTTCTGGCGAAATATGGGATTTGTGGACAATTTGATCAAATTTACCAAACAAAATTTTATGCATCTCTATACAGTCCTTCTGGCAAGGCATCGCACTTAATAACTTTCTTTATCCCTAAATGCTTATACTGTCAAATTGCGGCTTGTAGTTCTTTTACCTTCAAACCCAAATTTTGTCTAAGTAATCAGGCACCTCCATAGTGCTTGATTACTTAGACTTTATGCCATTGTGGACTAAATATAAAAATATCACTTTTAAAATACTCAAGTTATTAGCAAGGAGTCTTAAAATAATAGTAACATCAAAATAAAAAAATATTGTAAAAAGTTAAACTAACATTATGCAGTGACCGCCAAACAGTTGTACTCATAGCTATGGAAAAAAATAGTTTTGAAATTATAAAAAAACTTTTTCGGAATCACCTCTGCTTTTTTTTATCTTTGGACAAACCACGAAGACTAAAAGCCTAAATACTAACGTACCGTGGGTGTCTTAAGCGATGTTAGAGGGAGTTTGTTGACACGGGACTTAAATACTTGAAGATTTGGGGGGAAGGAAAGACCTCCGCGGGCAGCAGTTTCCACTCTAGGGATACAAGAACGAACAAAGTGGGAAGTTCGGGGCTTGTCCAGTTGAACCGTATAGGGATGCATACGTGCGGAACCACGAGTTTCTCTATTAGGAACCGTGAGTGGAGAAACTATACTGGACGATTCTTCAGAGCAAAAGCCGTGGAAGTACCTATCGAATAACCTTAAAAACCCTAATGATATGCGGCTCATAGCAGAGGTTGGAGAAATAATTAATAAAAATTAAACTAAAATAACTAAAAGTGAGGTTAGTTGATATGATATTTAAAAAAGTTTTTTAAAAGCTGTTTAGAATGTTATTTTAAGTCTATGGGCAAACTTTGAAAGAATTAAAATAGATATTCTTTTGAATTTTGCTCGGAATTTTGACTGTGTAAACTTGTTTTTGCTAAGAGCTGTACCTATTAAGATTTTACAATAATTAAAATGTAGTAAGATATAGCAGAAATTACCATTTTTATTAAATATTATTAAACATTAACAGTTTCCTAAAATTTCTTTTTTATTTTTTACTTGAACTTAAAACACCCATATTGATACACAAACGATATATCTGATTTTATGACAATTATATTTGCAACACAGCAAGACTTTAAACCAAATGCAACACACTCTTTAGATATCATGCGGAACGAATTTCACTGTTTGATATTTTGTTTCCCAAACCGCCGCCCATGAGCCAGAGATAGGTTACTGAATAAGCAGATGTTATTGAAAAGTAAAATTAAACGACTTGGCAACGTTGCAGATGGAAATTTAGAACATAATGACATTTCATAATCAAGTTTTGCTTTCTGTTGTTGCAGTTAATATTCTATTTTATATTTTTTATGATTTTTGGGATGAATGTAATAAAAATAAAAAAATAGTTAGTCTACAACTAGTGTTAAGCGTTTAGGTGGTTGCCATCATGGATTTCGATAAAAATTCAGCAATGAAGCAAAACGTGCGAAGTCAATTTTGGTTTATCTGCAGTTCAAGTCTAAATAACGAAGAACATACGCTTTATAGCTATATATAAAGTTTCTCGAAACACTGACAATTATCCTGCTTTGTGTTATTTAGGTTTGTCAGACAATGATGCCTGATAATTTTCGTGAAATTTAATAACTAATCAGGTAATTTATGTAAATATTCTTCGCGACATTGAATCTAGATACCCATTTTTATCAGCTGTTTGACCGAATTGCAACACTTAATTTGAATGCCCAACACAAAAAAAAATTAAATAATTTCAAGATTTTTTTTGCTCGTATGTTGACAACACTGGGGGTCACTGTATATCTATTTTAAGGCGAATTTTGACTACTACGTATAAAAAAAGGTAAAAACAAAACAACCCCTATTATTTTCCCAATAAATATCTTTGGCCCTTTTAGTCCTGGTACGAATGCCACATAAAAAGTGTTTTTATAATTTATGGGTAGATAGTTCTACATAGTTATAACGTTGATAATAATAAAGTAAAAACTCTTTTTTTGTATTGCTTTTATGTTATTAATATTATTACTTAATCATGGCCCTTGAACTAAATAAACTGTGTATATAATAAATAAAGATAATGATTAAAATTTATTACAGCATTGCCTGGTGGTAACCTTATCAGTGATAGAATACTACTTACATAACTTTTATTGATAAGTATTTAAAATTAAATAATTTTTAAGTGTTATTTTAAATTGTACAGGGTGTCCTCTGAAAGATAATATTTCCTTGCTTTTGGTTAACGGTTCTCTTATTTTGAATTTAGAAATGCGTAAAATTGTTACCGAATGACTACAATATACCGGTATAGAAACAGAACGGCCGACCATAGGAAATACATGCATTTAATACTCTCCACTACTTTGCTATGTACAGGGTATTCCATTTAAAAGAAAAAACGGCATATTTTCTGACTTTCCCTGTATTTTTAAAAATATTTAAAATAGCCAATCGATGTATTTTAGCTCGGCGAATTTGAAAATCATTATAAAAATAAACAAATTCATGCCAATTTAATATTGATACATTTAATTAAATAATATAAGCCGAAAATGTGACTTTCTAAGCCTTAAAAACTTAAAAGGAGTCAGGGCCGTATTAACTGTTTTAGGCGCCCTAGGCTAGAATTCCCAGAGCGCCTATTTTCCTTAAAAACAAAGTTCATTTCCTCCTGGTCAGTCCCTCCTTTTCACGCCTTTTGCCTATTTCAATTCAAAGCACCTTATTCACAGAGAAATTAGTCACCACAAATCCCCACTCAACCTAAACTTTTTGAAAAAACTCCCTGTTTAGCGCCTATTACTCCCCTGCCTAGCGCCTACTTTTTTTCATGGCGCCCTAGGCTGTAACCTAGTCAGCCTAATGGATAATACGACCCTGAAAAGAGTTGAAGATAGACCTTTTGTATCCTTATTAAAAAACACTTAAAATTGATCTTAAAATTTCAAAATGGAATAATAAAAAGGGTGTTCCATTTAAAAACGTAACATTTATGGCGTAATTCTTTAGTTTTTTATGCAATTATCTTGAATTCTTTAAAAATATAAAAGGAAGTAAAAAATATGCCATTTTTCCTCTTAAATGGAATACCCTGTACTTTCCTACAATTCGCCTCTGCAATGAGCGCGCTTATTCGCGTCAAAAGAGATCAGGGGCTGCCGGTGCACCGCTTCCACCATTCGTCGGAGACGACACTGCTCGAGCACACCCCACCTTGAATATTGTCACTGCTTTAAACTACTGTGTTATTTCCTATGGTCGGCCGTGATGTTTCCATACCTGTAGATCTACTTGTAGGTGTACATGCAAGTTAATTTTTAAAAGTTAACATTTCACACCAATAAACTTAATATTTAATTTGGGAAAACGTTGACGTCACGAGCATAACCATATCTGCGAACAAATATAAAAATCCAGCACTCCTTGTTAGGGTTATATTACCCCAGCCTGTCGCAGTCAGTGAATTCTTTTTATGCTCTAGAACCGCCCCCAACTGTCTTCAACTTAGTGTATTCCTTTTACCTTGTAGAACTGTTCTGAACCGTTCTCTAAACTGTCAATAGTGTCAAGAACGGTTCTAATAACATGAAAAAATGTCAAAAAATTGTAAAAGGATCACTCATGGTGTCGTTCCGGGCGGTTCTGGAGCATAAAAGGAATACACCAACTGTAAAGAGTGTCAAATCTGTCAAAAATACAAATGACTGCAACTAAAAGTAACACTTTAATGTCGTTCCGAGCGGTTCTAGGCCGCTATGGGATAGAAATTAATTTTTTGGCTAAAATGGTTTTTGGCACACGAAAACTTATTACGTATATGTAATTATAAATTTACACCCCCTTAACATCATTATTTTTTATTGCACAAAATAACTAAAATATCAGCATGTTGGGTTAATTCGGTAGTTTTCTAATCAGTAATCGGATGATTATTATCTCATATGATACACAGGGTACGACAATAAGTATGATTTTTTAAATGGAACACTCTGTATATTATATCACCACCAAAAAGATCTTTTAAAAGGTTTTAAAAAATATCACATTTGATATGTCTATCTCAATTAGTTTCGAAAATATAACCATCCAAATCTGAAGAATAATTTTTAATTATCCTTAGAAGCGTAATAAAGTTACATCTTTCCAACTTTCTTTATTTTTTAACGTACAAAATAAATAAAAACACTGCTTTGTTGTGTAGATTCTATAGAATCCGTATCTTTTATCAGAATGCTTTTATCTTTTAAGATATACAGTGTAGGACAAAAAATATTAATTTTAAAATGGAAAATCCTTGTAAATTATAAAAAAACTTGTATCTGTCCTTACACTCAGAAGTAGCAAAAAGTAGCAAGGCAATTGTTAGTACAAAAACTGATAAAGAAAATGGTAAAAAATGTTTGACAAAAGTAGCGAGACTTCGCGAGACTTTGCATCGGAAACACAACAATAGCTTTTATTATTGTAATTCTTTACTTTTTTAAGTATACTGGGCTAATAATAAACTTAGTAGATTAAATGATGTATATTTATGTTTGGTAATTTTCTAGAAAATGGGAGCAACTCCGATTTTGACGAAATTTAGTATACGGGGGTTTTTGGGGCGCTGATAACGAATCTGCGTATTAGCAAGGGTAAGAATAATATAAGTTATTGCAAATTCTTTTCGACAAAGCTAAAACACTTTTTATTTAATACTTAATTATTTTTAGTTGTATGATTTTCATTGATTCCTAAAATACCTTTTCAAGTTTCTTATTAACCTGGTAGAAGTCATACATCGTTTTATAATTTTGTGTACTTGGGGTTAGTAGTATCTACTTTTAAATACACAGCATGAGCTATTAAAATTTCAAAGTTGCTAAAAGGCCCTAAAAGGCTTACACCATTTGCCGCTTGGTACCAAAACTGTAACGTCAAATTAAACCAATAGAATAACTTTAATTTGACAATTGTAATACTCAGCGGCATAGTGGCTGAGACCGCCTGAATACGCCCAATGTTTTATTTGGACTTAAATATTTAAGCATTTTGGGTGAAAAAAAGGCCTCTACAGGTAGCAGACTACGGATGCTTGCCAAAGTGAGAAGTTCGGTCAAAGAACACCAATCCATAGAACCGCACAAGTGAGATTTCATCGTACCCTAAAAATTTTTAGTACCTACCGCGACCAACAGGTGGCGAAAGTAGTACGATGTCGCTTTGCTAATACGATTACCATCAGAAATTGATAGCAGTCGCTGACGAGCAGTCGGCCCGATCAGTTAGAGTGAGGATATACGCAAAATTTAATAAAAATAAAATCCCCGATAAATGGTAGTATCCATAAGATTATTAAATTTATGATTTCAGAATAGGATATATCGATGGGTTTTTAACAAAACATCGTAAGCGACATTCGTCAGTTTTACGGGAAACGTTTTTTTATTGGCTTTATTTCAGATGAAGATATGTTCTATATTGGTTCGGCGGTTCATTTAATTAATTGTAGTTATTTGGGTACACGCCAAAAAATAAATTAATAGTACCAAAAAACCAAAAACAATAAATAAATAAAGCAAGTAAATAGAGAACTAAAAATCGACATTTTGGTGGTAAGTCTGCCACCGTTGTCAAGATAAATTAAATAAAAATAAAAAATTTAAAAATTAACTATTATTTAGGTTTAGAATTTTAAAATTTTTAGCTTTTTTAGGAGATTCTGAAAATTTTGACATTAAATGTTAAATATGTTTGTTTTGTAATTCAAATTAAGAAGAAATCTAAAATAAAAACATTCAGATCTCGGTTTTTCTTTAAAAATAACGCGATGGGAAGAAAAAATCGTTTCCCGTAAAATTGGCGAATGTCGCTTACGATGTTTTGTAAAAACGCATCGATATATCCTATTCTGAAATAATAAATTTAATAATCTTATGAATACTGGGTCCATTTATCGGGGATTTTATTTTTATTAAATTTTGCGTATATCCTCACTCTAACTAATCGGGCCGACTGCTCGTCAGCGACTGCTATCAATTTCTGATGGTAATCGTATTAGCAAAGCGACATCGTACTACTTTCGCCATCTGTTGGTCGCGGTAGGTACTAAAAATTTTTAGGGTACGTTGAAATCTCACTTGTGGGTTCTATGGATTGGTATTCTTTGGTTCGGTGCTACTCTATATTGAATGTAAAGGGATACTTAAAAGTGACAATTTGGGTGTATTAGGAGCTACTAACAAAGGAGTTATACTATCCAATTAATTATAACAGATGTAGTGGAAACAAAAAACTTCTGTTTTTAATGTTTCAAGCTGAAGTTCTTTCTAGTGTTTAAAAAACTAAAGTATCCACGTATTTTATCTTTGTAATACAAACTATTTTATTTTGTTCGTTTTGGATTTATAATTATTATTTTTTTAAATACAAATTTGTAAAGCCGGCTGTCAATGAGAGCGGTTTTCCGCTCACGGATGATAATTTAGCGTTGTGATTGGTTAGTGCAAATTTAAAATGCTTTTTCCGCCAATCACAACGCTGAATTATCATCCGCGAGCGGAAAACCGCTCTCATGGACAGTAGGCTTAAGTCTAATTGTATGGCGGCCCATCAAATAAGATTACTTGATCGCGTTATATTTAACAACGTAGCAAAAATAATACCATAAATGCTAAAGCCATTAGTTTAAAAAGACGAAGTAAAAAAAAATAACTTGTCAAAGAATGACTCGACAAAATGGCGTAAGTGCGTGAAAGGTACTAAATTAAAAAAGGTTGGTGATGCCAAGATATAAAACTTATTTCTTTTATTTTATAAAAACTTATATTTGATGTAAAACTTAAATCCACCGTAAGTACAGTTTTGTTTTTATAGATTACGGGATTGTAAAGAAAATGAGTTAAATGTATTTGGTACAACTACTTGCTTTTTATGAATAACCACGAACTACTCACTTAACAGTTAAAATACCCCACTTGAAAAGAAAGTTACAGGCGCAATTTGTTATTTTTGGAAATTTTCTAGAAACCTGCCCAACTCGATTTTGACGAATTTTGTTATACGCGGTTTTTGGGGCGCTGATAACAAATCTGAAAGATTTTTTGGCGAAAACGTTTGGTTCTCGAGATATATGTAACTAATCACTATTTTTACTATATTTCCCCTTCTTTTTCACACAATTCTTGATTTAAAGCTAAAGTGTCACACAATATTTGATTTTTACCTTTTAAAACCCCGTTTTTCTACGTTTTTGCAGTATTTTTGCATTAAATTGCATAGCTATTACTTTGATAATGCTGCAACCATACATACCTACACTTAGGGCTTCATGGCACACTAGGATTAAAATGATTCAAAGTAAAGTACGCAATTTAATGCAAAAATAATGTAAAATACGTAGAAAAACGGGATTTAAAAGGTGAAAATCAAATATTGTGTGACACTTTAGCTTTATATCAAGAATTGTGGGCAAAAGAAGGGGGAATATCGTAAAAATAGGATTAGTTTAAATTTCAAGTCTGATGATGCATATCTCGAGAACGAAACGTTTCCGCCAAAAATTCTTTCAGATTCGTTATCAGCGACCCAAAAACCACTGTATACCAAATTTCGTCAAATCGGAGTTGCCGCAGTTTCTAGAAAATTACCTTATTTTTACTTTCCTGATAGTCCACGATGGTTTGTATAAAGCCCACGTACTATGCACCATGGGTGTAATTTTTGGTAACCTAACCAAATTTGTTTCACTAATAAAATATTTAGCTTAAAAGTTACGTGAGTCTTAATTTGTTTTAATTAGTAACTAAAAGTCACCAACGCATAGATTAAGTAAAATTTATAGCTAAAATTTGTTATATTAAAGATAATCGGTTTTGGTAATATTACAGGGCATTCCATTTAAGAGAAAAATAGCACTACAACATTATTACACACACACAAACACATTCAAAAATAAGATTAAAAAATAGGTGGTTCATTAAAAAAAAGTTGATAAATGCCGCTTATTTTTGGACCACCATGTATACATGAATTTACAATAAAAAAATGTTTAA